>PVIC010004903.1:0-60303 GCA_004025085.1 Thryonomys swinderianus | reverse complement strand
GACAGGGTCTCGCTTTGTAGTTCAGGCTGGCCCTGAGCTCACTATGGTGCCCAGGCAAGCCGCCGCGAACTCAGCAATCCTCCTGTCTCTGCCTCCCGAGTGCTGGGATTACAGGCGTGAGCCACCACGTCCGGCATTGTGGTATGCGGTGTTGATTGTTGGTGGGCGTGTCCCCATGCTCAGCATTCTATGTGGTTACGGGGGATCGAACTCAGGACCTTGCGCTTGCGAGGCAGGCGCCAGAACCACTGAGCCAACCCTCCGGCCCAGCTGAATACAGTCTTAATAGGCTTATTAAATGACTCCGCACCTTTAGTCTGATAAAAAGTTTTTAAAAACAACTATACCAGGGAAAAATACACCAGAAATGAATGACATGTTGTCAATTCTTCATTAATATTTTTAGATTTATATTCTCTGCAACTTTACAGGAAAATTTTGAGCTACAGGGAATTTTAATGTTGAATGTATTTTGTAGGTATAAAGAAACGTTCTTTACATTAAAAGTGAGTCTGTAATTTGCATACTCACGAAGCACACAAAGGGACACAGAGTTATTACTATTGCACAAGCCTCACTCATCTCAGATGTGGATACTGTACTTTCTACATCCAGCTGAAAGAAATAACCCACCATGAGGAAGAGGAAGCCCTCCCAAGAAAGCTTAAGAAATTATTAAGATAGTACGCAGGGAAACTATAGAATCTGATCAATATTCCTTTGGCATGTTTCCAGCATTGAAGTTGTACTGGAAAGTCAAAACGCTCACTTTGGACACTAGGGTGCTGCCAACGCTTTTGGGCTTAGAGGCACGTATGCGCAAATTCCTGTGGCTTAAAAAAAGAAGGAGGAGAAGGGAGGATCCCTGAATCTCTGAAAGTCTGTTTACACAATTGTCATCTGGTGTAGCATCCCCAGCTCTCTCTCGTAAATAGCAGTGGCAGAGCACTCTGACACGGTGTGAAAACAGCCGGCTGAGACAAGGGTCTCCCGTCCCCTCCCGCCAGCTTCCCACACACGCACACACACTTACACTGCAGGCTGGACACTGGCCTGACCTCCGGTATATCAGAAAATCGCCTCCATCAACCAAGACGCAGGGAAATGGAGGCATATGTTTTAACTTACTTTAGAAAAGGGCTTTCTTTTTGTGGAAAATACTGGCCATTTCTCTTTTCTAGAATAAACCTAAAATCAGAAAATGTGCAAACATGGAATATGTGCGTGAATTTCTTTCTGCAAAATCTTTCCGATTATCCTTTCCTCTCACCACTTCCACACTTAGCTCAATATCACTCTTAATGTATTGTTTCTTAGAGGTTTATGGGCATTAAGAGTCATTTGAGGATGTTTAAGAAAGTTCAAATGATTGTATATGAACACTGTTTTCTCCCCCATCCATGCAGTATTTTTGGAATAAGACTCATAATTCACATTTTGAGTAAGCACTAATTATGATTGTGTGTCCTATGAGCCTAAATTTGAGAAAGACTGATTAAGCCTATCATTATTATTTTTACTTATTTGGAATGTGGACTCCCACCCCCTTGTCTCTGAACTGCTTTAGTAAGTGCTTAACAGAAGAATCTTATCTTTATTAAGAGAAACAGGTCGGAGCGGGATCTGACATTAGAATGCACCGCTCTCTCTGATGCCATTTTGTTGCTAAGAAAGCTGGAGAAATGTCTTGGAGATTCGGAGTGACTGATGCTGCTTGCCTAAGCTCAGAGACCATGAGTAAATTCTGTGCTTGGGGTCAGCCCAGTCACATCTCCTACCCAATTCTCTTGCTCCAGAGCCTTATTCCTAATTGTGCCCACCTTTCCCAGTATCAGCACCATTTTCTTTCTTCTCAAGCTAACGTAGCTGTAACACTCAGTTGACAATGAATATTAAGGAGAAAATACAATGAGTGCCATACACTATAGGAGTTGTTCCAATTAGCTTCAGTTTGGTAAAAGTTGCATTACCCTAAGACTCGATGACAAAACATTTATGACCTGACTACAATTTCATAACCCCTACTGCTCCAAGATAAACAAAATTTCTGTTAATAGGAAATGCCAGTTATAGAATCATGCTGTTTTCACACTTTAAAGATGCAAGTGGTATTATTAAACATAATAGTAAGGTTTACAAAAGTTATATTATTATGAAAACATCTTGAGATTAGAGATCTAAACATAGTGTGTCAAACTAATGAAACAGCATGCACGATGGAAGAGGATAAATTTCATGGTATGTTACAAGGTCTTAGTTTCAAAAAGAACAAATGTGTACATAGGCACTTCAACAAACTATTCAAGCATGGAAAGCATCCTTCAGAAAGCACTACTCCCTGACATTTTAATTGCATTAATTATCCATTTTAAAATTGGTCTTCTATCACCCTTAACTACAAAAAGAAATCTTTAAATAGGAACTGTTCTCATAGAATTTCCCCGCATCTTCTACAGAGGTTCTCTGGGATCAGTTCAAGAGAAATCCTTTAATCCAGTAGGAATGAATTTATAACTTAGTGGAAAAACATCCCCTCTGTAGAACCAAGCTCTGCATCAAATGAGCAAAGCATTTTGTTATTGGAATACCTAACAGTGAAAGCAATATGAGCAAATAAACAACGAATTTTAAATAATGTTCCATAAACGTGTAGCCATTCAAACTGTTATTCATTTAGATCCAACTAAGCTTGAGGTTCCATTATGAGCCTTTTCCCTTGCTCAGTATTTTTACATACATCATTTTGTTTAATCCTCATAAACAGGATGAGGAAAGAGAAGCACACAGATGTCAGTCACAATTTTCTACTACAAAATGTCAGCTTTTTTATTTTTGCTCAAACGATTCTTAAATGTGTCCACGCAAGCTGAAAATAGTTTACTATGTTAGTTTCCTGGATCTACCATAACAAATTACTGCAGGGTTAATGTGTTATACAACAACAGAAACTCATTATCTCAAAGATAGGGAAGACAGAGTCCAGTATCAGTTAAACTGGAGTAAAATCAAGATGCTAAAGGGCTGCTGCCCCTTTTGAAGCTCTCAGTGGGGTATCCACTCCCTTCTTTCTCCTTCTGCAGTGACACTCCCTGGCTCAAGGTCCATCCTCTCGAATCCAACAGTGCGGCATCTTCAAATCTCTGTTTCCATTATCAAATCATTTTCTGCATTCCATGTGTATAGCTCCAGGTTTTTAATTTAATCACACTGATAAAACTTTACTAAATACGGCAAAATGTACAGGTTCCGGAGTTCAGAATCTAATACCTGTGGGTGATGATTATTCAGACTTTTACACTCTGCTGGTCTCCCAAGTTTATATTCATTCTATATTCAAAAGACATTCCATCCCTCAACAACCCTCCAGTCTCCACCCATTACTGAATAAATTAAAATATAAAAACTAATATAACTATGATTAGATAAAAATCTCAAACCCTATAATCTAAATAATATATGGATGAAACAGATCATGCTCCATCCTGGGGCAAAATTATTCTCTTTCACTGAATCTGCAAAAGTAGAAAATAAGTTATAAGTACCCCAAATTCAATGGTGAGATAGATACTGTAACAGTTACACACATTACCAGTCCAAAAAAAGAAAAAAGAAAGAGCCACCAGTCCCAATCAGCTTCAAAACTCAGCAGAGGTAATTCACTAAGTTTCAAGGACTAAGAATGATCTCTGGCTGGCCAAACCTTTCTCTCAACCCGGGGCAGCGTCTGCGCACACAGCCCTTTCTCTGGACTCAAGGCTATGGGGTTTCGTTTTTTAAAGAAAAGTTATTTTTTTCTTTTTTCTGTAAAGAAAACACGCACCTACAGCTAAACAGTTTTATCAGCCTACTTCCGGTCTGTAGAAGTGGGGGGACTTAGCCCTCTTTCACTTTGCTCTGTCTTTGTCCGCTTGTTAGATCAAAAGGAGACAGTGTTTCTGCTGATATAATAGTATCTAAACCTTCAAGGGCCTCCTGTGTATATTACGAGGCTTCGTGCCACGGAAGGAAACCCCAGATCTCCTGGATGATCTTCTTTCCAGGGCCACCCTATGGTGAGGCGGCCGAGGAAGCACGTCAGTCACGAGTCTGCCCTGCAGCCTTAGCGAGGGGATGCGCGGCCCCTCGCTCCGCCTTCTCCACAGCGCACGCTTTCCTCACAGCAGTCGTTTAACTTGGAATCTTTTAAAGTCTAGATTTATTAAGAATTTACCTACAGGAAATTTGGTGTGGGAATGTGATGAGGGGAAGGAATAAATATGATACAGAAAGAAAATAAAAGAGCATGTATAAAGGGGGGAGGAGGGGGGTGGGTAGGAATATGGGTAAAAATGAGAATTAACTTGTGGCATATACTGGTACAAATTTCCCAATGTTATATGTGATTTTGAGATGTATATAAATTGTGCCAATTAAGAATTCAATTAAAAAAAAAGAATTTACCAGCTTGGGCTGGAGGATTAGCTCAGTGGTTCCGGCCCCTGCCTCGCAAGCGCAAGGTCCTGAGTTCGATCCCCGGTAACCACATACAATGCTGGGCGTGGACACTCACGCCCACCAGCAATCAATACCACATACCACAGTGCCGGGTGTGGTGGCTCACGCCTGTAATCCCAGCACTCGGGAGGCAGAGACAGGAGGATTGCTGAGTTCGAGGCTTGCGTGGACTACACAGTGAGCTCAGAGCCAGCTCGAACTGCAAAGCGAGACCCTGTCTCAAAAAAAAAAAAAAAAAAGAATTAACCAGCTCATCTAGTGCTGCCTCTGTTTTCCTCAACAGCTATCTCTCTCTCTACGCTTTATCTTCTTTTTCTTGAATTTCACTATAAGTAGCAACAAAGAACCCAGGCTGATCCTTTAACATTGGGTTTGGGCGTTTTCTCAGCTAAATATCCAATATTTTACTACTTAGAAGTTTTCTCTATACAAGGGTTGCCTGTCCTCTAGTTTATAATAATACATTTCTCATTTCTTTCTGAATCCTCCCCCAAAATGCTTTTAACATTCGTATTTGTACCAACATTCTATTAATGTCACTACCCAGTGTGGCTTCTGTACGGTCGCCCTCATCCTTTGTTAAGTTTTCACTAGAATGTCTTTAATTTCCGTAGAAGTCTGTTTAAAGAAATATAAACTGTTTTCCCCATCATGTCCATTATCTAATTCCAAAGTCCCTTTCACATCTTTCGGTATTACAGCAGCATTCCACTTTGTAAATCTTTAAAATGTGCTTCCGATGTTTCTGCAATACATTACCACAAATGGTATCTTACAGAAATACATTGTTTCACGATTCTAGAGTCCAGAAGTCCATATCATCTCCTGGGTTGACATCAAGGGGTCAGCAGGGCTGAGCCCTTCTGTGCCTTTGGAGAGGCATTCTGTTTTTTTCCTCTTTGTAGCTTCTATGACTACATTCGTCAGCTCATGGCCTCTGTTCGTCTTCAGACTAACAGCATTGTATCTCTAAATCTTTTTTCTCTCTGTTTCTGTCACCAAATTATCATTTGCTTTCTGTATACACTTAATCTTTCTTTACCTGTCTTTTAAGGACACTTGTCATGACATTGAGGGCCACCTGAATAGTGCAAGTAATCTCCTCTCAAGATCTCGGACTTAACTATTTTTGTAAAACCTTTGGATAACATCCCCAGGACGTAGGCATGAATGCCTGGTATCTTTAAAGTAATGATTACTCCGCATATTACAGTGATTTCGTTTCTAATACAGGCATCTATCTAGAATGTGGTCTTCATTCCATAAAATAAGTACACTGACCTGAAACATTTTCATGATAAATCAGTTTGATGCAGTGCACTCATTTCATAGATTAAGTCTCTGAGGCCAAGATAAAGTAAATGACCTGCTTAAGATCTCATAGTAAATGTTTTGACACAGCGAAGACTACGAGCTATATCCCTTTCCTCCCTCTTTCTGCAGCACATTATTCTTTCCCTCTAAAGGAATGAACAATACTTATGTTCATTTCTGAATTGTCATCATATTATCCAAGAGTCCAAACATAAGTCTGAAACCAAAAACTATTTCATAGCCAGCAAGAATTTTAAAGGCAAGTAAATTCATTATTAATGTTTACTGAAAATACTCAATAGTGATCTTAGAAAAATTAAAGCAGTATGAGAAAGCGTTCATCTCATGATTACAGTGTTTGATTAGAAATCTGAGTGAAGTTAAGCATGTCACAGTTAGATAAGTAATTACAGACACAGTAACTTAGTTTCCAAGTTTTCAGAACTATAAAATTAAGAACTGAATGGAATGCTAAGTGATCATTTACTTCCAGCACCTCTTTTCAAGTAGGTAGTATATTAATTACATTTTCCAGAATAGATGAGTAGCCTGAAGTCTAAGTGTCCTGATCAAGGTCATGAAATCAAAAAGGCTAATTTGACCTATAGTAATTGTATGTGCTAGATACTGAATTAAGCGCTTGCATGCAAAGGCCAAAGAGATCATCTGTACTGTCAATGAGCTTTTAGTTGATGAGAAAACCAGATGTGCAGTCAACTAATCAAACATCAGTTGTGTTATGATTCTAGGCATGAGGTTTCTGAGTAGAGCACAAGTTTTGTGAGGATAACAGTGTGGTCAGGAATGCTTCTGGAGGTAACATCTAACTGAAATCTGAATGGAAGGAGAGCTGAGGATGACAAGGCAGAAACACCTCAGAGAGGTCTTTTAATATCTGCAAAGATAGAACATTAGGGGAAAAGGCACATTCAAGAACTAAAATCAGCTTCAGTATCAATGAAAGTACAGTAAAAACTGAGACTGAGAGGCCAGTGGAGAGTGAATCATAAGGGCCTTACATGTGACATATAAAGAAATATGTACTATTTTGAGGGTATTGGGGAAAACTTGAAATATGTACTACAGTACTGACTTACGCAGATGTGTCCCTTACACAGACCGAGGGACAAAGACTAGGATAATTCTGTAATAGTATACTTTGAGCCTGAGATTTTATTAATTAATATGCTAGAAGAGGCATAGTGTGAAACTGTCACTAGCAACCAAGAGAGAAGACCCTAGGAAGTACTGGGTCATGTCTGAACCTTGATTCACTTATGCTATGTCTTATAAGTAGAGGAAGGGGAAGAGAGAGAGACAGAGAGAGAGAGAGAGAGAGAGAGAGAGAGAGAGAGAGAGAGAGAGAGAGAGAGAGAGAGAGGGTAAGGCAGGGAGGGAGGGAGGGAGTCAGTGCCCTACTCTTAGTTTACTTAAAAATATCTAAATATACCCTTTTGCTTCTTTTTCCTGATCACCTACATCTAAGACAACTTAGAACAGGGACGATGAGATCAGATCTACAACTGGAGGACACAGTGATGCTTCAGTACTTTCCTTTGGGGATCTGCTGGAAATGAATTATAAAACCCCTTGCCAGTGATGCATACATAGGAAGAATGTTTTTGATTTGAAAGTGATTATCACTTGATAAATTGGGACTGGTAAGGGTAACTTCATTTAGTGCAGATCAAACTCTCTCTTCACTTCCTTGTGATAAAATTAGTTCTGTTTTTTATCAAGCTACAGCTTTTGCTCTATGATCTATTCGTATCGCGTCAATTATGATACTGCACAGATTGTTTTCAAATACTGTTCTGATTTCATTCTGCCTTTTCTTTAAAAAGTAAACAAACAATAACAAAGCAGTTCAGTTTTAAATGAAAACCATGTTAATGCAATATTTTGCCAGAAAATTTAAGTCTTCAAATGTAGGTTTTACATACTTCCTTCTTGCATGCCAGCACATTCTAACATACTTTGTTTTGTGTGCCTGTCTATAGGCAAACCATTACCTTCCTTGGCTGGCCTGTCTCCTAAAAAGTTCATGTCTGGCTCTGTATCAGCATGTTTCTGTGCCTTGCTTTGGGATGCTCTTACACTCCTGTCTTTCAGTGTGTCTATATGGATGGTATCCCCTCTCCTCAGTGAGACCTCCAGATGGCACCCATCCCTCCCTCAGCTGCAAGGTTGCTCTTTCTGTCCTGCTTCTTGGCATCGAGTATAAATGATGTTCTAGCTTTTTATGGTCATTGATCTGTAGCTCTGGATTGAAAAGCTTGTGATTGGAATCGAAAAGGTCACAGGTATAGGGCAAAGAACAAGGAATGTCTAGAGTTCGAGAGCTGAGCACCTGTCATAATCCTACTTCAAACCCATATGATAACTTGATAATAAGACATGGTTTGGTATACTTAATTAAGAATTTCTTTTTGCTGTTTGCTTTTTATAACATAAACATTCTTCGGTTCTCTATGGTTATCTGTTTTGTTGCTATTGTTTATTTCTTTATAGCGTGTGTCCTTGAAGACATTGTTGTCCTCTACTCATTGTTTTCTGTTTGCTCTTTCCTCCAATCACCTTTCACTGTCCAAATACCTACTACAAGTCTCTTACAGGTCCAGGCTGTTTCTCTTTCCCCCAAACATCAGAACAATATGAACACAGCAATTCCAAATCAAATTTCCAAGAGTTTAAGTATTTCCTTTTCTTTTAAAAAATAGCTAGGTTTTTTTTTTTGCCTCTTTTCTCAATTCCACTGTTGACATATTATAGTTCATCAAATGATAATTAACTACATTTCTTTGAAACACTGAGGAAGCATCACTTTTACTTGTTTTGGTATCATTCCTACTCAAGAGTCACTTATTATGTAGTAGGCACCAGTCAGCTGTTTACATGTATCAACTCTGTCTTCCCACACTTCTGACAGGTGCAGTCTCCTGAACTTTCTCATTTTTTTTTCTGGTATGCAGGGATCAAACTCAGGACCTTGAGCTTGCCAGCCAAGCAGAGCCCCCCTGAGCTACATCCTCAGTGTTCAGTGAGCCTTTTTCAAGTTCCCTGACAGAGGGGCCTCACTCTCCGTGGGTTCCCTTCTTCCCATCATCTCCAAAGGCTGGAAATATGGCCAGCTGTTTACTCCTGCCATAGCCCTCCCCTCAGGATCTCGTGGTATATCTTTTGGTAGACTTGTTTGGTTTTTATTTTATTTTACCTTTTGTCATGCTCTGTAGAGTGTAAGCTCTATGAAAGCAAGAAAAGAAATCTTGCCGGGCGTGGTGGCTCATGCCTGTAATCCCAGCACTCGGGAGGCAGAGGCAGGAGGATTGCTGAGTTCGAGGCTTGCCGGGACTACATAGTGAGCTCAGGGCCAGCCTGGACTACAAAGCGAGACCCTGTCTCAAAAAAAAAAAAAAAAAAAGAAATCTTTGTTCTCTCACTACATCTTACCAGTGTCTCCCAGCAGCTGACAAAAGGCAGGCACTCCTGTTTCTGTTGAATGAGTTAATGAATAAATGACTATCTTTAATGTCTATTGTGCAGGAAAAAGGTAGGTAGTGTTAGTATCTTTGCTTCACTGATGATAACCTCCCCAAAGCTATACACTTGTCTTACAGTTTGGATTCAGGTCTGTGGCTTCAAAACCCACCTTTCTCCAGTCCCACACTTTCAGTCACTGAATAAAAACCTACACGTTTAGTCACGCAGCCTCTTTAGCTGGACCTGAGCCTCCCTTACTTCGATGCCCTGGTTGCAGTGACTTCTGGGGCATTCTTCTTACATCCCAGGCTCTCATTTCAGCTAATTTAACACCCAGGTTGATGCCAGCGTTTGGTCATGCTTCCCTCCCATGTTCCTCACATCAGCCTCTTTCGCAGAGGTACTCCCTAGCCTGGTCTTTTTTTTTTTTTTTTTTTTGAGGTACTGGGGATTGAACTTGGGTCCTTCTGCTTCCGAGATAGGTGTGATACCACTTGGGCTAAATCCCCCGCCCACCCTGTCTTTTTTTTTCCCCCTGGGGCTTCACAGCCCTTGCTTGTCTTCATCACTCCAGCAAAGTATCTCCTCCTGTTTTCACAAGGTCCCCTTGGGCTGGGCCTGTTTCACTTTCCCACTGGGTGCAAACACTTTCATGTTTTTTACCACCTTTCTTTACTTCTTGAATGTCAATATTGTGATGAGTTTTGAATGTTTCTGCTTTTTTGTTCATCAAGTTTTCATACCATAATCTGATTGATATCCTTAGCATTTCTACTCCTAAACTTATAAAATCATATTGTTTTACAGGGGCATCGTTAAAGTGCCCATAATTCCTGCTATTAATGCCGTTACTAAAAATCCTACTTTTAATAACAAACTATGTAAATCAGACTCAGGTGTGATTAATTTCAACATTGACAAATAAATATATGTAAATAGCCAGATTCTGCGTATACCAAAAATAACTAAGTCATCAATCAGTCCCAAAACACTGTTCCTTAGAAGGAACATGGAAACACACTTATGCATTAATTCCAAACCTAACTCTTATTAAGTGTTTAAAATATTCGTAATAAATATGTTCTTCTCTGTGTTTGGTCAACTTGAAGTACATCTGCATGTGTACTTTGCATTGCTTCTCCGCTGATAACCACTATTAATACAAACACAGGTTCTGTTCAAAATAAAAAAACTATGCACAATTAGCAGAGGTAAGCAAAGAAGCTTGCTAATCTTCCGGACATTCTGAAAGGTGGGAATATCAAAGATCTCCAAATCAACATTCATCTTCTGCTGAAGTAGAAGAAGAATCATTATTTGATTTCCTAATTTATCTTCACTTTCTTTTGTAGGAGTCCAAAAAATTCAGAATAAGTAATAGGTGATATTGTGCTTACATTTAAAAAAAAAAAGGTAAAATGAAACTCAGAAAGAGGTAATGGGAGAGAATTTGACCCAGAAGAAAACTGCAGAATGCTGATCTTCAAACTAGAGAAGCGGCACTCTTGCAGAGCGGAGCACTTAGTCAAGAGTGTGCCCGAATCGCAAGAGACAGAAATGACAAGAAAGCGGCCTTGCTGCCGGGATAAGGAAGAATTCATCAGGGATTCAGGATAAGAAATAGGCTTTGGGTAGTGGACATTCAGTATAAATTGTTGAGGTTTTTATGCACTGAATATAAAGTATCCCTATTGGATTGTAGACACTCCAAAATGTCTAGCTCTCAGGTCCTGAATGTTACCTAGGGTGCAGTCATGCTAATGAATTACTTGCCTTGGCCTCAAAGGTATGCAATGGGTTCAGAAACATGGAAAAGGAAAGAAAAATGCACCAAAAAATGCAAAATAAAACAATACAGTGATGCCTGAATGATAAAATTAGGAGACAGTCACAATGCCTTCAAAGCAGGCTTGTCGCAGACTGCCTCAAATGGGAACTACTGGTAACAATTAATTGAGAGAGAGTTGTGAAGACTGAATGAAGATGTCAAATTAACTTCAACACAGGAAAAAGGCTTCAAAAAATAAGGTTAAGGATAAAATAATGTGCAAGTTTATCAGTAAAGCATCCTAACAAGTTCCTTGAAGGAAGCAATTATAGAAAAACTACAATACACTTCTTTTAAAAGTTCTTAATGCTACACTTCACCTACACTATCAAGAATTTAGTTACAGTTGTAGTGCAATTACTATGTCTTGTTAGCTGAAAATTATCCAGGTTTGAAGCATAACAACTTTCTTTCATATTCTACCTTCAATGAAGCTTAGCAAGATAATTCAGTAACATTTCAGTGACATCATTCATTGAAGAAGCATGCCAAACTCTTGAAAATTCTTCATTAGTGATAACACACATACTGACAGATTAGGTATAGGTAGAGGTAGACAGCTTCAGACTGAAGAATTATTAGGTGAACTATAAAACGAGGCAATGGTTTACTGCCACCACTATGAATCTATCAAATGGTAATTGGATGCACGTGTTAGCAGCAGTAAAAAGTCACTGTCCAGTTGTCCACCTTACATGGGAATCTACTCTGAGTGTCTTCTTTGATTTATTGTTCCAATTAGAACACAGTGTTCAAAGAAAGAACAAAACTGATCTGATTTAAGAGAAAAAGGGTCTTTTGGGTTATTATTTTGTGGGTGACCCAGCTCCTTTTTTTTGAAACTTTCTATTTGTGAAAAACCTGTACAAATTAATACTGAGTTTAACTCTGATTCTATTAAACATCAAAATGCTATATTCTGTCAGTGTTAAAATGACTTCTGACAGTGTTAAAAGTGGCTTCTAAGATGTAGGAGTATTTCTTCTTACTAACTTTAATTTCTAGGTTATTCTTTGCTATGTTGACTGACTGACACAGGTAGAAGTAATATGCAGTGAGCCCCCCCCAAAAAGAGTGCCAACTGTCACAAGTAAATATTTAAAATTTGTAAAACTAAATAGCAAACATTACTTGTCAAATCTCAAATGCAAAAGATCCTAAATTTTTGCTATATACTTTGAATGATTAAGATACTTTGACAGAAAATTCCTGAGAAAAATAAAATTCATCACATCTCTAAATGGTGATAAAACTGTTAAAATTATATAAACATGGATCTTAATGCTATCCTACTGAAAAACTAAAAGAGCTCTTTAATTTCTAGTAGCAAATACTAATATTTTACTTGCAATAACCAAACTTCAACTGTTCATGTTGACAAATGTTTGAACAGTAATACTAAAACTGTCATCTGAATTAGTTTTCATTATAAAGTTCACAGAAATAATGCTGAAATAGATTAAAATCACTTTGAACTAATACACATGTATTACTTTTCTTTCTGAAGTATAATAAAAATATAATTTGCACTACAATTCTGGATAAGCATACAGGCATTTAAAGTTTAGGAAAGATGTAGATATTCATAGCCAGCTCATAAATGTGAAGAACATTAGCTCCATTTCAAATGAGTTGCCAACTTTTTCCAACATTTTGGTTTGTGGAAAGTTAAGACATTTGGATAATAAATGGAGTTTGCTTCTGAACATTAAGGCAATTGTAAAGGAATTTAAAGTGCTCATTCATGTCTATTATAAGCTCTTTAAATTCTATAGAAATTCACTGGCATAGGATTTTGCTCTAGATAGAAGAAAATATTAATGCAATGGAGTTTCTTTGATTTGATAAAACATCTCCTCCTCCTTATCATATCTCATCATCTTCCTTCTCATTCTCTTTCTATTTTTCAATATTGTGCTTAAATATCATTTTGGAAACACCTGCTTTTAAAACATGGTTCATTCCTTTGGGTTTCCGCAAACATCCAGACTTAGAGATGTTGGTGCCTGAACCTTCAGTGCCAATACTGGCACATGATTCATGCCAACTGTTTGCTTGGGATCATCTAGTAGGCAGTTATAAATCAGTTTTATGAAGAGGAAACTCAAATTGTGCACTGGAATGGATTTATGATAAACCTATCAAAGTGGAGGGTCCATCTGGTAGGAATGCAGTAAAGGTAATAGGACAGTGTCATGTAAACATTAAATACAGTGCCTTCCACCTTCATAAATCCTCCATGTTCATGACTAAATGCTGCTGCTCATAAATCATGTAACAAAATTCTAGGAACAGCCACAACTTAAATAAGACATGAGTGGAAGCCATAAATTATCCACACGTTTTGTCTTAGGAAACTTGTTTAATTAGAAGATAATTCCAGAATCTTTATTTTCCTCAACAATTATTTGCCTCAATTTACTTAACATCCTACGATCACTTCTAGTCAAGATGGAAGAGTAATAATGAAAACTTTTATCACTAGACAATGTGCATTTGTATGTGGTACAGTCCCTTTTAGTTTTGCAGGCTCATTTTAAAGAGAGATATATATATATATATATATATATATATATAAAATGAAATGTTGCTCTTTTAAGAGTTATATTCAGTATTAGAAACTTGTGGAACAGCCCATTTCCCCATAGGTATTTACTATCAAATTATTTTATTACATATGGGAATAATTAAACACTTGGCTGTCAGCTGTAAACAATTGCTATATACAATGATATTCATGGGTTTTTCTTAATAGTTATGTTTTCCCCATGACCTCTGTTAACAAACATGGGATTGATGTATATGTAGTTTGTGTGTATCCATAAGTGGTTATATTTCCAAATGTAATATCAAAAAAGAGACTTTGCCTATGTAGTACACTGACACTGTCTGATAACACCTGTCCACCTGCAATGACTTTCTTGAGCATATTTTGTTTCTGTTCCACTGTCATTTTGCTTCAACTCTAATTTAGTTCTAGAAATTATTGGTGTTTACAGAAAGAAGCAAGTAAAGTTTTAGACACTTTTTAAAAAATATTTGGGTTGTGTAATTCTTCTTTTTTTTTTTTTAGACAGGCTCTCACTTTGTAGTTCAGGCTGGCCCTCAGCTCACTATGTAGCCCAAGCAAGCCTCAAACTCAGCAATCCTCCTGTCTCTGCCTCCCGAGTGCTGGGATGACAGGCGGGAGCCACCACGCCCGGCACTGTGGTATGTGGTATTGATTGCTGGTGGGCGTGAGTCTCCAAGCCCAGCATTGTATGTGGTTACCGGGGATCGAACTCAGGACCTTGCACTTGCAAGGCAGGCGCTGGAACCACTGAGCTAACCCTCCGGCCTAAGGGTTGTGTAATTCTAATATATCAATATCTGGAAGTACCAAAGAGTAATAATATACCACATAAGAAAAGATAAGCAAATAGGGTTAGGCTTACATCCCAATTCTGTCAATTTCTAGTTGAGTGCCCTTGAACAATTTACTTTTTCCAGAATTGGACTCCATATTTAAAAACTTGGGTTGTTATATCAATGTCTAAGGGATAATAGGATTATTAAATTAAATACATGTGTAAAAAATGGGGCCCATACTACATAGCTAGTTACACCGATTTCCCCACTGTCTTCCATGCTCTTCCTCAGAAAGGCCCATATGATTTGGGACTCTTTTTTGGGTATATCCACCCTAGTTGTCAAATTTGGAAATGCAGCTTCTTTTCCTCTTTTCTTCAAGTGATAGCTATGGTAGATGCTCACAGCTGTTTTACTCTCAACCAGAAATAACCAGTTCCAGTTGCAAGGGTACCTAACAGCTGTATCTAGCCTTTCTAGGAGGCCAGAGATGGAGCTGAGTGGTAACATTTCAAGGGCAAAGCTCTAGATGTAATGAGTGATAAAACAAACCCTAAATGAGCCTGCACATATCTAGTGACAGACACACCACAGCTATTCTAAATTATTCAAGCTTTCTCAGGCTTCTAGCAGGAGAAACATAATTCATTTCTACTTTCTTTATCCTACTCCATATAATGGCAAAGAGCAAACAAAGAAGAATCCCCTCTCTAAAAGAGAAGTTATAATAATTATCAATATTGAGAAGAGTTGGATCAGCATAGGTAGTATGTTTAGAATCATCCAATTTGTGGGAACTAATTTTGTAGAAGTTAAAAATTATTTCATAATACTAATGGATACTTGCCTTACTGCCCTTTTGTTTGCTATCATTTTGTTTGCAAAAAGCTAGGAAAACTGTTATTTAATTACCAAGTATATTAGAAATACATAATCTCTTAGATAAGCTGTTACTGTTTTACAGCAGCAATAATATCAGGGTCAAAAGCAACAAAAAAATTAATCTTCAAATAAGCCAACCTCAGAAGAATGACACTGTGTATTAAAGATAATTAATGACTTGTTTAGAAAAGTGTTATTGAAATGTGGCTTTTGGACAAGAACTGACACTTCAGAAGTTAGACACCCTAATAGGTACCACTTGGTAGACTGACTGCCTGGCTGCCCTGTAGACATGGCAAACGTTTGTTTAGATGTAATTTTACAGCACTTAGACAGTATCTTAGGCCACCCGGTGGTTCCACAGAATCAGTTTGGATGGGCACTGGGGTAGCATTCTGATTACTGTGCTATAAGTGAAATTAGAGCCTTTTCAACTTCTACTCTTCACTTGCTAGGTTTTAATGCAGATGTTCTTGAAAAGTCTAAATCTACAATTTGACAGCATTTAACATTGGAAACTCCTCCCCCTTCCTTTTTAAACATTAAGACTGTGTTCTTTAACAGTGCATTAAGCCTATATATTCACTGCACAGAAGAGATTAGCATGTTTTGAAAGTTAGCATGCAAATTTGCTACATTGTTTATACCATACAGATTGTAAGCCTTTTTATTTCAGATAGTCCATATAGTAAAATGAATTCAGTGTGTTCCTGGACAATCATTTTATTAAGTAATCAGTGATCATTATTTTTACAAAATAGCGTAAGTTGCATAAACTAAAATATTGCAGGTTGATCCTTGGATCATAGCTTAGAGATATTTAGAACATTATAATGGCAACATCAAGTGATTATCAAAAATTTTCAAAAAAGATGAAAGTTTCCTCAAGATTAACTCTCTGAAAGTTTACTATATCGCTTGGAGTTTTCCCATTAACTAAAGTTTAGTCCTGTAGTAAGTTCTTCAAAATCGTTTCTCGGCCTTTTGGCTAAGATCAAGTGTAGTAAGTTCTTCAAAATCCCAGTTTACTCTTTTCAGACCCATAATTGGACAGCTTCTTCCCCCTCTTGTTAACTGGATACCAACACATTATTTTGTTTCATAACTAAATACAAATTTAATCACCAGCCATGAAGTCTATACAAACTATACATCAACACAGGTAACAAATAACTTTCAAATAAAGTTCATTATCATGAATGACATTATTTCAGTTACTTTCTATGAATCTGGGTGAATATATATATGTCTATGTAATTGTGCATTTGTTATCTCTAGCATAAATATAAAATAGAAGACTTTCCTATGACGAATATTTTTATTACTTGTAAACACATTACTAAATGTAGTAAAAAGAAGAGTAACTGAGAGGATTAGATTTAATGTTCAACATACACGAGACCTCAGAGAGAAAATTAAACCTTAACTCTTGTATATCTTTATTTAAAAATAAATTGCTGAATTCTTGTCCACTGCCATTTTCGTTAGGACCAGATACTTTCTGGGCCCAAGAATCTTGAAATACATGACCTGTTCATTTAATCTAGCTACCACATATACCCTTGGAATTCCAAATAACTGACAATAAAGGTTCTCTTTGAAAAAGGTCTTGGAATTTACCATTGCGATAGAGCTAAAGTGTCATTAAGTATATTTAAATGTTATTGTCTACTTCAGTTTGCCAGTACCTCACCTTGGGTCCTTTCACTATAACAATCAACAGAGGACGAATAAATCTCACCACTTGAAAGTAAGCAGGCAAGGAAACCAGCACCATAATCTGGCTTGACTGGATTAATTCAAGAAGAGACACAGTATCCGCCCCTCGTGTCTTGTTCTCCCTCCCTCTATAAAGCCCACACCCTTGGAAGAAAAAAAGAAGGAAGCGAGTGAGGGGAGGGGGGGTGAGAAAGACGGAGGGAGGGAGGGACAGAGGGACAGAGAGACAGAGGGAGAGAGGGAGACTGGAAATAAGTAAGGAAGAAAATCCAAGGACGTCAGGAAGAACTTTCAGGGAAGAGAAAGCCTCACCCCACGGGATCGACTATAGCCATGGAAACACACTTATGACTTTTACTTTGAAAATAAAAGAATGACAATGAAATTTGTGTGAGGTCTGTGCGAATCCAGTCCCAGATGTTTACAGTGCTGTAGCAGTACGGTTCTGCAACATGAGAGCCTTCATAAGAAACAGTACAACAGCACACCACAAAGCCCCGCATATGCTATTGACAATGCAGACACGAGCATCATGTTACCACGCGAGGAGGCAGGCGGAAGACAAATAGCAGCAGTGGTGCCTGAAAAGCTAACTTCACGGACTGCAATCGCTCAAACCAACATCAACGACCCAAAGGGGGAAAAAAATCAAAACCAGAAAAACGCTGCCTCTCCTGTCTAGAGGTGCCAGGGCAAATGGGGTGGGGGGAGGAAGAGAATGGACACGAGTTCTTTCTTAAATAGGATTCCTATAAAGGCCCTCTGATTGACGGCGGGTAATTATTTTCAGCTTGGGGAGCCCGTCCCCAAAGCCTTAGCATCGCCAGGGAAAGAAACAGAATGTGTTTACTTGAGCCTTTCCCCGAAGGGAGGGGAAGAGGACCGTCAGACGGGACGGGAAGGCGCTGGAGACCCAAAGGGGCATCTCGGAGCTGCGGGAAGCCTCGGGCGCCCTGCGTGGTCCGGCGGTGACAGGCGCTGGGGACAGGGCGGCGGAGGGCGGGAGGCAGCGCGCCTCGGGGAGGGGATGCGGCGGCACAATGTATACACGGCGGCGAGGGGGGTGATTTAGTGTGAAAGTCTCCCACTTAATCATTTTACAGGGTTTGGGGACGTAAATATTTAGCTGGCCACATCTGGAACCGATTTTCCCCCCGTGTGGGGTGGGGGTGGATAACTGGAAGGAGGGCGCGCGCGGCGGCCACTTACTGTACGGGCAGTTCTCCTTCTTCGTCCCGCTAACCTTCCCGTTCTTCTCGATCTTGAGGAAGTACTTGGTGAAGGAGAATAGCTTCCTCCAGCGCACATCTCCTTGGAGGTGATTGTAGCTCCGCACGTGCCTCCCCGCACTGGAAGGAGAGGAGAAGGAGGAGGAAGAGGAAGAGGAGGAGGAAGAGGAGGAGGAGGAGGAGGAAGAGTTGGTGGCCTCCGGTGACACCACGTCCTGACCAAGCTCTTGGCAGGTGACAGGGACGGAAGACACCAAGAACAGCAACAGGAAGCAGCAGCAGCAGCCGGGCAGGTGGGGAAAGGCGGAGGCACAATGTGTCAGTATCCATTTCCACATTGTACTGAGACTCGCGGCTCCGCAGACGGTCTCATCAGAAGGAACATGCTGGAAGGGTGAGCCCGGGTGCACCGCGAGCAGACGGCCGGAGCTGGCGGCTGCCGGCTGGCTCCCTCCGCGCGCGGCTCTGGCCAGAAGTGAGCGCGCCGACACCCATAACTCCTCGGCGGGGCCGCTGCCTCCCCTCGCGGTGCCGCGCCCGCTGCCTGCGCCTCCGCAGCCCCGGCGAAGGGTGGACGTGGGTGGCCGCGGCGGGAGCTGGTGGCGCGGTGCGTCGATCACCAGCGCTCGGCTCTCCTGGGAGTTACTTTGTTCTCTTCTTCACTCCTTTCTTCACCATGTTAGATGCAAAAAAAGGTCTGAAAAACAGATGACAGCACGGTGAACAAAACCCGGGGGGGAGTGGGCGGGGGAGGGAGCGGAGGAGGCGTCCGCGCCCCTCTGCGGTTGGCACCTTCGGCCGCCCCGCCGAGCCCAGCCCGCGCCTCCGGGCCGGCTCCCCGAGTTGTCAGAGCGGAGGCAGCCGCCCGGTCGCGGCCGTTTTCTTCCCCCTCTTCCTCGCCAGCTCGGCGGTGCCCGCGGCTGTGCCGCCTCCCCAAAGTCGCGGCTCGTCGGGCCGGCGGCGGCGGGCGGCTCCGCGGGCTTCTCCCGGCCGCGCGGCGCGGCGCGCTTGTAAACAGGTTGCAGCCCGGAGTGGAAATGTCAGGCACCGCGCGCCAGAGGTGGGCTCTGCCTCCGCCGGTCAGACCTCATTCGCAGGGTGGAGGAGCGGGGGGAGGGGGTCAAGCGGCGGTGGGACATCTGAAACCCGCGGCTGCTGGGAGCGCCGGGAGGGCGGAGGAAGGGGCCGGGAGGGGGAGCGCGGCCGGGCGCCGCGCGCACAGCTCGGGCTGCGGTGCTTCCCGGCGCCGCGCTCGGCCGGCTCGCGGTTGCTCCGTCCGGGGCTCTGCGCGCCCGCCGCCCGCCGGCGGCGCGGCTCCCGCTCCTTCCAGCCGAGTCGAGCCCCCCGGAGCCCCTTCCCGTTCGTTCCCCCGGGGCAGCGCTTCCCCTCGGGCGTCGAAGGGCTCGGGAGCCACCTGGAGCTCGGGGCTCGGCTGCTGCCCCCCGCCCCCCGCCCCCCGCGGCTGTCCGGGAGGGAGACGCTGGCCGCCCCTCCCAGCCCCAAGGGCACAGTATAAATGGGCCCGAGCGCGCCGAGAGGGGACGTAATTAGCTTCCTTTCCTCCTCCGCCGGCCTCCAAGGAGGTCTCCCCTTTAATGAATCACTGATTTCTCGCTTCCGTTGCTGAAGTAAAAAGTTCACACTTTGGCCCTCTCTAACTTTTAAGCTCAGGGAGATTTATCGTCACCGTTAAAAGTCTCCTCTCTCTCGGCGCAAATGAAATCGGGGACCCCGAAGACCGATTTCTAATTGCTAACATGAGCCCTTCCCTGGATCACGCGCGCACTTCAAAGCGGATACATTTTATTGAGATCGCAAAGATTTTACCGAACAATTTGGCCCAGTACCCTGCTGTCTATTTTCTTTGCTCGGCAATTTCCTTTGCACGTTGCCGTCCAAGGTTTCTCCCCGAATCTTCACGTTTAGGGCCCACTGGGCGCTCTTGTACAGCGTGACCGCGTTACCGGCTGTCCTCGCCTCTCACGCCCTTCCACACGCCGCCCAGGACTCCGCTGCGGCTGCCAGAAACTGGTTCACAGCCCAGCTCGAGTCAGACTAAGTCCAGATCTCGGAAGCCTTTGCTCAGAGTAAAATGCCCAAGGAAGAAAGCACTGTGACAGCCTATTCCAATCCCGGTCGGAGTCCGAGAGAACCACTTGTTCAAAAAATGAGCCAAGGGAAAGTTTGACTGGAAAGAGCTCTTGAACATGTATTGTTATATAAGGCAACGGGCCATGGGTGGGTGGGGTTTCTTTGACGCATGTGAAATTGCCGATTTTTAACTGCTTTCTACCTACAAAGGCGGCAATTTCATAGGGCTCAATCTAATGGGCTGCCGGTCCAAGGCGGAAATATTTCAAGGTGATTTGAGAGTTTAACAACTGCAATGTAATTCGGAAGGAACTATTCAAAAGAGCCATATACAGAAGCCAGAATCCCTATAAATGTGCGTTTGTCCTCGGTCTTCATGGTAAACTGGAGAAAATACAAAGCAATTAGCAGTCGAGCCTTAGAGATGGGCCTGTGGAGTGATTAGCCAACTATGTTGCTTGGTGACTGCGTGCTCTTACATTTTCCTGTGCATTCAGACCCTTTGAATTAAAACCGTTTAATACCAGAATCAAGATTTTAATTGCATTATTTATAACTTGTAATGCTTATTCAGAAGATTTCAACACTGTGGTGAACATCACAGTAGGTTTTTAAGTTTAATGGAATTAGCTCTGATTTCTGTAGCTATTAATTGGCAAGTTAAGTATATAAAGAGTGAACGTCAAACTAGTCTTGCTCTTTAATTAAAGCATGGATACTGAAAAATGAAACCACAGTGCTAATTTCAATTTCCTAGTTCACAGTTTTATACCTGAGAGGACAAATGCCTAAGAGTGTACTGTTTCTAAGGGATTTGAGTTTCAGCCCAATAGTTTAGAAGAATCCAAATGTTTGAATTGACAACTAATTAAAACTACATGTTTTTTAAAAAAAATTATGCTTGATGAAACCATACAATAAACATTGTGCTGTGAGAAATTACAAAACACAGGAAATCATTACTTTGGGGTTTCTCTACTCTGGGAACCAAGACTACTGATGCCAACTTGGGATATAATTTTTTTTAAACTCACACCATACACTCCTCCAAAGCAAATCTAGTGAGTCTCTCCCCCAACTCCACCCCCACACATCCATTTACCAACTTTCTGCTCCAGTGGAAGCTATTCAGATATCTTACCTAGAAGTTTTATTTCCTTTTTGTCCAAAATGAGGGAAAAGCCACCTTCACAACTTCCACATTAAAACCCGACCACAGCAGGTGCAGTGTTTGGAAGTTCTAGAATCACCACTCAGGCTCAGCAACTCTGCATGGATGATGACAGGAAGACCTTTACAAAACGTCTCAGAGGAAAAGCTGACATAGCTTTTTAGATTATATCTCATTCTTCTTTTTCTTTTCTGCACAGCCTTTCTTTTATAGCACAGTTGAGTCCCTAAATACCCCACTACTTTGTATTGTTAGGTCACCTCTTAGGTTAGCTCGAGAAAGCCTGAGAAACGTTCCGCAGGAAAGATGCACTATTTAACGGAATTCAATCTCTCCCAATAGATTTGAATCACTAACATAAATGTATGAATGTAGATTATATCTCTGTAATGAGGCCTGAATCATTCTCAGTTACTTCAAAGGACTGAAATTCTACCTTCCTTTTTTAGCAGCCATAATCAGGTCTTAATGGGTTCCTTTATTAATTGTTTCTCTGCTAGGATTGAAAAGGACAGTACAAGCTTCAGATTAGAGTGGTACCTACTATTTCTAAAAGAGTGTTTTTCTCTTTTATCCAACCTCTGGAAAGCATGCTTAATTTCTATGCCCTAAACATACTCAATAGTATTATTTATTATTTCCCTAAATCTTTATTGAGAGAAGTACATGTAGTCCCTCTTAAAAATATGTCTTGGGAAACTACTGAGGTCTTTTTAGAAACAAGACCATGACAAGAGCCTCTGAAGAATATAACATGTGGCTTTTAGACATAAAAGAAGCAATCTGCTTATGTTCCATTAGATCCTTCAGTAGCTATTCTGTTTGAGCAGTTCACATTTTAAGCCTGCATTTCCTGGATCTTCTATCTTGCTCATTTTTATCTGTGCTCCAGTTACAAGATACCTGTTCTGTTATGTGTGAAGTGATTGGCAGTGTCAGTAAGCTACTCCTAATAATGCCGAGTCAGGTCAAAAGTCACCTGGGATACTCAACAATTTAGACATGTGCAGTTCTTGTTTGTGAAGCCCGTGATGTCACTCTTACATGTATATGCCCAGTCCATTTCTTTTTCTTCTGGATGTAGGAGATCGCAGTGGTAAGGGTTTTTTTTTTAGGGCTTGTTTTCTTCTCAGGTTGCAACTAGCAGTGATGGCCACAACCTGTGGTGTTTGAAAGAAGCAATACTGACACCTTGTATTCTTATTTTTAAAGCAAGGGCTTCAAGTGAAAGGACGAAAGGCATTATCCCATAGACAGTAGTGTAGTATTTCAGATCCCAGTAGGGATCTTAGCATTACAGGCTGAATATCTCATACTTAAACTATTTCTGACCAGAAGCATTTTGGATTTCACATTTTCTTAAGTTGGCAATGTTTTTGAGTATCATGTATGTAGGAATGTATGTATGTATGTTGAGTTCATTTATGCTCACATACAACTTACACTTGTATGTGCAAACTAATTTTATTCATTATCTTAGTGCACCTGCCTTTTGAATGTGACCTATCCCATAAAATCAAGTGTGAAATTTTCTATATATGGCATTATCTTGACACTGAAAAACTTTTGGTTTTTGATTATTTTGGATTTGGGACTTAGAAATGTTTAGCTTATAACTGAATCCAACTCATATATTACAGACGAATGAATGAATATCCAGACCACTATGTGGTAGACCAGGGTTTAGAATAGACCTTAATATTTTTCCATTCTCATCCTCTCTCCCCCCACTTGGTTCTTCTCCTTATTAACCATTCACCACTCTGTCATGTCAGAGATGCCAGCGCTGGAAGTAAGAATAGTTAAAAGGCTTTAGTGGTTAAAAAAAAAAAAAACACCCAACATATCTTTGCTATAATAATTTAGCTAGGAAAAGTAAACAAATAGTGTCAAATTATAAATTACCTATTGATTAGGCAAAATAGAATGCATATTGACATATATATTTGTCAAAAAGGGCTATTTTATGTGAAATGAACATGTTTTGAAAAGTAATGCCTATTACATATTTCCAGGATATCCAAAGAGCTTTAAGACTTTAAGTTTGAAGTTCTACTCCAGGAAATTGATGGCACCTTCTGTAAAAGTGGATGTATAATTCAGTTAAGCTTTCTGTGATTATGTTAAATTTTCATGAAACGGTGTAATACTTCAAAACATAGGTTTTTTGGGGGTTTTTTTTTATAGTCTTTTTCAGGGTTTGTAAATTTCCTGTTTTCTTGCCTTCAAACTAACTTAGCAATTTGTCATTGAGGATGAAATACTGCCAAGACGTTAAAAGGACTTTGGAGGAAATTTTCTATAGAGGTCTTTTTAAAATATATTCACAATAAATACCCAGAATGTCTGAAACTGAGCATCTTTGGTACCCAACACAGTGAGCATATCTCCCCAAAGCTGCTGGCTTTTTGTCCCCTTCCAGCTGATGGTGAACAGACCCTTTCTTTAACAAAGTTGTGAAGTCTCTGAAGAGTTTTGTTTTCCATGTTCCCAGCTGTCCTTTAGTAATCTGTGCCTCCTTCTGTTTCAAACCCTTTAGGTTTCCTAGTCCTACTACATATGTCACAAGTTCAGACCTAATATTTGTTATTTATGGTGAATTAAATGCCAGATTTTGTTTTCCTTAAAGTTCTAGTGTCTTTTCACAATTTACATCTACAGTTGTTCATTTCTTTATTGATTTAACTGATTTTTATTCAACCAATGCTTACTGAGTATCTACTGTGTGCTAGCTAGACATTGTGAGTTACTGGTTTTCTTTAGTAAATAAAAACCCTAATAATACGCTGTGAGGTGCATGTGTGAATGAACGACTAAATAATTTTAGGCATTTTCTCAGTATGATGGACAAAATAAGTTATGTTAGATTCAGTAAGCAGAAAAGTCCTTGAGTATTTTTTCTGATTATTATCTGCAAAAAAAAAAAAAAGAGCTAAAACGGTGATTTTTGTTTGTTGGCTTCATGAAGGATCAACATGTTATCTTTCCCTGTTGCATACTCTTGGCACAATCCCTTTCTCTAGACTTCTCATACTGTGAGGATTTTGGTCAACTTCTTTCTGTCAGATCCACCTGACCTGCTCTCCCTTCCTTCTGCTCCTAGACTCTTGGATGCATAATTTAAGGTTAAATTATTTCCAGCTTAGATTCTTTCTTTCTTTCTTTAAAAAACTGACTTCTTGCCAGTAAAATTCCCCAACTCACCTGCTGTCCTTCACACATATTATTAAAACACATATCATATTCTCTAATATAACTGGATGGGTACACATTCTTTTTGATAACTTTTACCTTATTTGGTAGATTAAGAATGAAAATATATTTTCCATGTATTAGTAATGAGACATGTTATTATGTTGGGGGCAAATGCATGTTTGCTGTATTGGTTTTTCTTGGGTCAGTCTTCAGACCTGCTGTCTATGCTCAGCTCTGTGCCGCCCATGTTCCTTTGACAGATGACTCGCAGTTGGCTTTGTCAAAGGGAGAATGAGATCTTTAGAAGATCAGCAGGTAGGAAAGAAAACTGAGTTGTTTCTTCTCTTCTCTGTTGTAGTGTCACAAAGTAGCTTTTCTCCTCCAGCTCTGCACTTGGCACTGCATAACCCCTCCTCTTGGTCTCCAGCTTTTAGCGGCGTCCCTAAAATTATATTTCTTAATCTTGCCTCTTAAACTGAAGAAGCGGTAAACAGTTCCTCTTCAGTCTCTTATTATTACTTTGCTTTTCTTTCTCTGTTCTTACACCTCTGTACCTGGTAACTTCATTAAAGTCTCTCTGCTTGCCGTAGCTGAGATGACATCTCTCTTAGTAAGGACACCGACTACAGCCACAGTATGCATGTTCCACAGTAAGAAACAGGTTCATGTACGTACAGGATAATAGAGAAGTGCAATTTAATATAAAATCTAATACATCTAATGCTTGGTCCAAGATGTGGTAGATCCTTTGAATCATACGAAAGGTAATGACACATAGCATTTGCCCCCAAGGTATAGTTAATCTAATATTGTAGTATGATTGTTTTTTATTTAGGTCATAACTTTGAGATCCAGAACCAAAGAGTAAACATTCTGATTGCTTCATTTCAATAAAAAACTTTTATATAGATAAAAAGTAGTTCAATAAAGACATCAATAAGCACTCATTCAGAAAAGCCATTCAGTATGGAAGAAATTATGTGCATAAAACTCTAAAATTAGCTTACATATTTTAAATTTAGTATAAAAATTTAAATATCCCTTAATGAAAATTGTTTCTGATCTTTAAAATCATTATTTTTGTGAATAAATATGTTTTACTAGCCTTTAGTTACATGTTTCTGTGGAGATTTAATAACATTTTCTGACCCATTGAGAGCTATTGTTTTGATATTTGTTTTCATCTAAAGACAAGTCTTTAAAAATGGAGGAAGAGGTAGCTCTGAATTGTATGGTTAAACATAAAAACTGGTTATCATACCAAAAAATCTCAAGATGAAATATATAAATGGAATTGTTTGGCTGGTTATTGCGCGACAGTACCTTAAATTTCACAGACAATTGAATTCTTTCAGAATTCAGGATAGTCTAGAGTCTAAGAAGACGAGTCAGGTTATCTTACTAGTCTTTTTACTTTGTTACCCTGAGAAATTATAGAGTTTTACACTTTGGTAGCTGGGGAAAAAAAAACTTGAATTCCCTTCGTCTTTTAGCCCTTACTACAAAGAAAGAGGCTGGGCAGGTGCAGTGAGCTGCTTGCCTGGCAAGCCTGGAAGTGACAAGCTGCTTCGTGGGCACCTCGCAGGGAAATGGCGAGATTTCAGCCTTAAGATCCTTAAGCCATAAAACCCACTTCCAAGAATAACAGGGGCCCCTTCTGAGGCTGTGGATTTGGAAGGGAGAAGGAACATTTTAGAATCTTCGGGGCACTTAGCATGTGCTGTTTGGGAAAATTCTCATCATATATTCCAGAGTGTCTTTAGAAGATTACGTCTATGTGGCTAAGAAAAAACTGGGCTATCTCTAATTAGGAGATCATCTTGATATAACTTTGCTAAGGGATTTAGCCTTGATAAGTTTAAGGTAAGGTTAACAATTCAAAAATCTATCGTTTTCCGATTGATTTCTGCTCAAGAAATCTATAGCAACTCCTTTTGCCCATATCTTTAGGTAAGAGTCTGGTTTTCATATTTTTATTTCAATTATCAGTAGAGATTAGGACACTTTGGTTTGATATTTTAATTCTATTAGCAGAGAGAAAAAGACTTTAGAATTATTTCTCTAGCCAATTTCTGAGGAATATTCTTTTATCTTTAACCACTGAAATCTGGCTAAATTGTTAGTGGACTAAGATCCACTCTACCTACTTTATTGCATGAGAAAGTTTTCCTGAGTTTGTGCGTTTATTTGTCTAGTGTATTTTTAAACTATTTCAGCTAAATAATATACATTATGGGTAAGGATAGCATATTCTTATTCTTATACATATTTTATTCTTACTTTTCTGCAATTTGAAACACAATTGTGGGAAATGTCCCCAACTCATTCATATGGTTTTCAGTACTCTCTCTCAAGTATCACTTGTTAGATGTGTACTCTTGTTTTGAGTCTTTGAATTATAAGACCCACTTGGTCATTTGTAATTGATTGAAAATAAGAAAGTTCAATGACTTACATAAACAACTTACATAAACCACTTGAATGTCTATCTATACTGTCTATATCTCTGCTACCTATGTGCTAATTATGTGAATTAATGATTGTTTCTAAAACACTTCTAGATGGTTAGAAGTAGCAATAATCCTAAGAAAAAATTACTGAAAGAGGGTAAGAAGCTCATTGTAATTAGAAAGCAACTATGAATTTTTTTTTCTGGCACTGGGGATTAAACTCAGAACCTTGTGCTTTCAAGGCAGGTACAGCTTCACTGAACTAAATCCCTGACCCAACTGTGAATGTTTGATTTATCAAGAAATGTAAGTGTTATTAGGATAGGATAGTAGTAAGGAGCATGTACCTTAGATACATATTTCCAAGTTCAAGAAAGTAGAATAATTTGCACAAGACACATAGCCAGAATGTTTCCTATATTGCGACACAACTCTGTGCACAGAAAAGCCATGGGAATACAGATTTAGTAATTTGACCCTCAGAAATGCCAGATGACAAATTTTGGTGTTGTCTGTCCTGGAAAGTTATGAGGTAAGGACAGTGGTACTTTGCTGTGACGTCTTTGCCTTTTTCTCTGTTATATGTGTGTCTGATTTTATTATTCATTCTAGAAGTTTGGAGTTCTGAATTTACAACTGTACAAAACAGTTCCTTTGTTTCTGTTCCATTCCCAAATGCAGAGATTGGTTCTGTGTACCCACCTCCTCCTATTATTAATATCACTACAATTCAAGTAGAAAGAGCTTTTATATTCATGACCTGGGTCTCTGTGTCAAATGACCCTTGTTCTTCCCCTGGGACAGAGGCCTAACTCCTCAGTACTTTTGTGCAAAGATGAAAGATGTTAGAGTTGATTTGCTTAGAAATGCCAGGTTGGGTGGCCGCACAAAGCTGCCTGTAGTGAGCGGCAAACCAACGCTGCTCAGCGGGCAGAGGACCCTTCCTAGGAGCATGTGGAGTCCCCTTCAGTCAAAGTTCCTGACACAAGATCCCATCTGACCAAGAAAGATCAGACACACGATGCCACTTCTTTTTTGTAAAATAAAAGGAGACTTCTGAGGGAAAGAAATGTCTATCTGTTCATTTCTTGAGACATAGATTTTAGCTGCTAGTAGTGCTGCCACTTTCCTTTTTTTAAGCAATGTCAAATTTCAGTGAATGCATTTTAAAATTAAATAGAATTTGAAATGAGAGCAAACACAGGAACTTACAAACTGGATCTCTCACTTATCAAACGTAAAATAAAATTATTCATAAGGTTAAAAAAATTATGACTCGGTGAAGCTGGGGGTGAGGAAGGAGTGCATAGTTTATCCTTTGACAAATAAGCAAGGGAACTGAATACAGACAGTAAGGAAGCCACATATTTGGTAAAGACCGCAACCTCGGATTTTTAAAATAAAGCATTTTCCAGATTTAGCAGTACAAAGTATAATTAGTTTTGGTACTTAGTAACATTTTATTGATAAACACTACCCTTTTAGGCAGACCAAAAATACACATGGCTGAATCTACATGACAGCAGATAAATGTTTTAGAAAGAAATTAATTGCTGTATAACGTTTTGGGAGCCAGTTTCACTTACATTATTGTTTTTGGTCTCAGAAATATTTGCTTCTGTCATTTGGAATGAATCTTTCCTTTTTTATTCCCCTCACCATATTGACTTTATTACAAAATGAATTTTTCCAAGGCTACAGTGCTGAAGAAGGGGTGAATAACTGTGAGAAAAATGGAAATTTGTAGGTGGTATTATATAGGTAGGAGGGAAAAGAGAAATCTCTGTGGCCTCAGTTTACATTAGGACAGAGTTGAAGCTGGAAATAAAAAATTAAGCTCAGAGAGGCGCAGGGGAGAGTGGAAGGGTCCAGGTGAGGATCTAACCAAGAAACTGGCACTCAAACAGACGCGGGAGGTCTTCAGATCCTGCCTTTCATGGAACAGCTGGAAGATCAAGAGCCTGAGCAGAGGCACTTTCTTCTTTGGTGAGAAGTTTTCAGGGTGTGAGAGGCTGCAAAGGAGGCGGCCAGGCACGGAGGCAAGAGCACGGGGGAGGGGGGTGGAACAAATTTCCCAAAGTCACGGTATTTTAAGACCCCCTTCCTTGGTCAGTTATTTAAGATTCTTTCATGTTTTGTTCCTAGGGCTGTTGTATAGTATTAAAGTTAATAAAAGTAAGATAATTTATTTGATAGTAACAATCTTTAATACAGTTTTGATTTTAAATAAAATGATGTAAATGTGTATAGCAGTGAAAGTAATGTTTTTAAATTGGACAACCTTTGAAAATAAATGTTTGCCTCAGCAGTTGTTGCATGAGCTACGTACTGTTGACTATTATTCTAATTTCTTCTCTGACAAGAAATGTATTTCCGGGAAGGGTTTCTTATAGGAAAATATATAGTTTTCTGTCTTCATTTGTGAGACTTCCATAAACTAAAGAATGTTGACTTTTATTCTATAAGGACTTGTGCTTGAAAACCTGTGCTTTCATTAACTGTACTAACGGAATTTTCTGCAATATTCACATGTGTGACAAGGATGTAGCTCAGTGGTGCCTCGCCTGTCTGGTAAGTGCAAGGTCCTAAGTTTGATTCTTGGTACCAAACAAAGAAAAACAGCAACACATGGAAAAAAACAATAATAAAGTTTATTAGTTATTCATAATTAGAACATTTTCAGATGAGTAGGAAGAAAGAAGGGCTCTTAGTAGTTAGGATATGTAGATTATATTTCCAGTTGGAACCCTAATTATTGTGTAGCATAGCAGTAATGTTTAGATAGTGGGTTAGATAATTTTGTTTCTGAAATTATTTCATCTATAGGACTGAGGACGATTATGTATTACGTTTATATGGCACTATGGTGTTAGTATTTGACAAAACAAACCTGACCATGTTATTTGCATTTATGTAATTATAGAATAATGGAATTGAAAGGTCTTCCTCATATCAGACTACTTTCATATTTTCTCAACAGTAGCACATGAGGTAACTCTTAGGCATAAGAGGATTACTTGATCAGAATTATCCAATTAATTACTGACAGAAGTTTTAGAAGCCATGTAACCCAGCTTCTCATATTCTTTTCTAATATTTATTAATTTATTGTATTAGCACGTATTGCAGTGCATAATGACCACATTCATTGTAGGAAATAGATATATCACACCTTAATTCTTTTATATTTCCTCCTATCCTTTCTTCCCTTTCCCTCCCTCTCCTGTCTCCCACCCCTTCTGCAAAAGTTCTCTCATTTTTCCCATTATTGAATTAATATCTTGTTCTTTAATTTTTTTAATATTTTGGGTTTCTCATATAAAAGAAACCATGAAATATTTAAACCTGTTTTTTAAATTTCATTTAATATTATGGTCTCAAGGTGCATCCATTTACCTACAAATAAATTTATCTTTCTTTATGACAGTGTAGTATTCCATTATGTCTAATACTACATTTCTTCATTCAATTGTTGATGGACACCTAGGCAGCCTCCAAAATTTAGTTATCATGAGTTATGCTACTATAGATAAGAGTATGCATGCAACAGTGTAATAGGAGGTCTTTAAATGTTTTGTGGAGATATTTTGAAGGGCAAAGGCTGGGTTGAGTGGAATTTCTAATTTTAGCTTTTTGTAAAATTGCCATACTTATTTCCATAACAGTTTTACAAGTTTACATTACCACAAAAAATAAGAATCCTTTTTATCCACAATCTCACCAGTGTTTGTTATTACTTAAATTCTTGATTATGGCCATTATTTTGGGGGGAGATGGAATCTTAATGTTGTTTTAATTTGTGTTATTCTAATGGCTATGGATGTTGAACATTTTTTAAATTGAATTCTTAATTGGTACAATTTATATACATCTGACAATCACATATAACATTAGGGAATCTGCACCAGTATACAAAACAAGTTAATTCTCATTTTTACCCATATCCCTACCCACCCACACCTCCCCACCCCCTATATACATGCTCTTTTATTTTCTTTCCTAATCATATTTATTCCTCAGCCTTTTGGCTAAGATCAAGTGAACATTTTTAATGTATTTTTTTTTCCTGATACCAGGGATCAAACTTAGGACTTTGCTTGAGAGGCAGGTGCAGTTCCACTGAGCTAAACCCTCTTCCTCTTGTCAATGTATTTACTGGGTGTTTTTAGTTGGTTTTCCGAAGTGTCTTTACTGCAGTTGCCCATTTCTTGATTGGACATTTTATTATGAGATGTCTAATCTTTTAGAATTCTTTACATATTCTAGATATTAGTCCTTTGTCTGGGTGTAGCTGGCAAAAATGTTCTCTCAGTCTAGGTTCTCTTCACTGTGCTGTGTGTTTCCATTGCTGTGCAGAAGCGTTTTAATTTAACATGAACCCATTTATTGAATCCTGATGCTATTTCTTATGCAATCAGGGCTCGCTTCAGAAAGTTCTTGCCTACAGCTGTCTTCAAGAGTTTTACCTGTTTTGTCTTTCAGTAGATTAGGCGTTTTCATTTTAACTCTTAGATCTTTCTTTAGCCCATTCTGATTTTAGTTTAGTACATGGTGAGAGACATCAGTCTAGATTCATTGTTCTGAATGAGTATATCCAGTTTCCCCAGCACCATTTGCTAAAGAGGCTATCTTGCCTCCAGAGTAATTTCCCCCTTTGTTAAAGATTAGATGGTTGAGGGTGCATAGGGTTGTTTTTGTGTCCTTGGTTAGACATTCTAGTATCAGTTTTTGTACCAGTACTATGATTTTTTTTAATCACTGTAGCTTTTTAAAAAAAAATGCCATTTAGACTATTGAAGTTTTTTGGTTAATGTTACATTTGTCTTCTTTATGTCATCTATAACCTTTTGGATTCATTTTTTCAATTAATTTTTATCTTTATTGGTACATTGTATATACATATCATGATCACACTGCTTTTAATATCCCTATATGGTCAACGGTATAAGCCCTTTCTTCTAGTTCTGGTACTCTCCTCACGTTGCTTGATTTTGCTCCTCCTACTTTCAACAGAATTTTTTACATCCAGATCCAAGGTGGAAAATTAGATCTGCCTCGGTATCAAACTTGTGTCCTTCATACTGAAACTTATATCACTGACTCCATGGATTCAGACGTAAAGTAGAACCACTCATCAGCTCTCCTGGCTGTCCAGCTTTCTGACTGTAATCTTAGGACTTCTCACCCTCCTTAAGAGTGTGAGCCGGTTTCTCATGATCTTTCTCTTTCTCTCTCCCACCTGTTTCTAGTGCTGTTTATGTTTCTCTGGAAAACACTGGCAAGTACAAGGTTTTTTTTTTTTCTTTTTTGAGGAAAATTACCTAGGGTTTTAAAGAAAATCTTAATTGAGTAATTTATCTTTATCCATACATTTCTTGATATGATTTTTATCTATTTATTCTCTTCTCCAAGAATGCCTCCTTGTTCTTTATATATCTGTGCTTAGAGTATCTATACTTTGTATTATGAACCAATACTAAACTTACTTCACTGTTTTAAAAAAATTTGATTTTTTTCACTTTATAAATTTCTCAATTTTAGGGACAGGATTTAGCTCAGTGGTTCTGGTGTCTGCCTTGCAAGCAGAAGGTCCTGAGTTCAATCCTCTGCAACCACATAACACAATACGAGGTGTGGTGACTCATACTCACCAGCAATCAGTAGCATACACCACAATGCCAGGTGGGTGTGGTGGCTCACGCCTGTAATCACAGCACTCAGGAGGCAGAGGCAGGAGGATTGCTGAGTTCAAGGCTTGCCTGGGCTACATAGTGAGCTCAGGGCCAGCCTGAACTACAAAGTGAGACCCTGTCTCAAAAAAATTCATAATTTTAGTTTTATTAAATTATCTAGCTTTAACAACACTACATTATGTACTATGTATTAGAACTGACAGCAAAAAATCAATAGACAAAAAAACCAAAAGATACTTCTTTAAAATAGCAACAATTCTCATTGATGAATGTGATCATAATGTATACCTAAAATGTACCAATAAACCCAGTTTAAAAATCCATAAAAATCATAAATGTCCATTAGCATGAGTAGATATGAAATATGAACCATTTATATCAGAAATGAAAATATCACCCTTGATCTCAAGAATATTAAAAGGATAATAACAGTCAATTATGTAGCCGCAAATTTAATAGCCTAGTTGAATGAAGTAATTTCTTGAAAGACACTATATGTTGTAACTTATGTAATAAAAATATACCATTTTATTAGGATTACATTTGTTAAATAAATATAACCAATAATTAAAAACTTTCCAAAACAGAAAGCACACAGATCAGATATCTTCACTGGAAAATTCTACTATGCATTTAAGCAAGAAATTATACCAATATTCTGCAGTCTCAGAAGATATAACCTCTTTGTAACTCGTTCTGAGGTCAGCGTTATTCAACTACTAATATGAAGTGAGGAAATTCCAAGAAAATTATGGACCAAAATATTTCTTATTAAGACAGATAGAAGAATGTTCAATAAACTATTAGTAGATTGAATTAAATCACGAATAAATAAAATCGTATGCCCCAAACAAGTAGGTTTTTGTTAGGTCTTCAAGATGAGTCTCAGAGAGAGAGAGAGAGAGAGAGAGAGAGAGAGAGAGAGAGAGAGGCATGCATGTATATGTTTTTGAGGCACCATCTCACTTTGTTGTTCAGGCTGAACTTGGACTTCTTATTCTCCTGTCTCAGTCTCCCGAGTACTGAGATTACAGGTGTGTGCCACCGGCCAGCAAGACTAGTCCATATTTTAAACCAATTAATCTAATCCATCATATCAACAAGTTAAAGAAAAAATCACATGATCAAAGCAATAAATGTAGAAAAAGCATGGGTTGAAATTTACCACTTACTCATAAATTTTCTTAGGAAGTAGAAATAAAGGGGAATGTAGTCTACCTTAAAATGTATAATTAGTGAAAAATTTGAAGCTTTATCATTAAGATACAGAACTAAACAAGGATGTCTCTTCTCATCACTAATTTTAAATTCCATACCAAAAATCATCTCTAATGTGATAAGACCATAAAATAAAAATGGAAAGGAAAAAGGAAAAAATAAATCTTTGTTTTCAGAGGATGTTATTATCTGTGTAGAAAATCTGAATGGAATGACAGAACTACTCCTGAAACTTAGTAAGTGCTTATAGCAATGTTGTAGTAAAAAAGGCTAATACACAAAAGTCAATTTGTTTCCTGTCTACAAACAATGAACAAGAAGAACTAGAAACTGAAAACAGAACTTTATTTACTTTAACACCAATCAAAATGAAATACCAGGTATAAATTTGTCAATTCATCTGGAAGATCTATACGAAAAAAACCTGCAAAACTCTGGAGAAAGCAATAATTTAAATAGAAAGAGACTATGTTCATAGAGAGGCAATCTTAATATTGTCAAGAGAGCAGTTCTCCACAATTTGATCTTTCTTTTCGTGATGATTCCAATCAAAATCCCAGCAGGGCATTTTGAAAGTATTTGCCATTTTTTTTTCATTCTAGAACCTTGTATCTTTAATTTCACCCAGGAAAAATTAGGCATATGTGCAAAAAATTTAAGAACACAAAATCTGTAGTGTTAATATGTTTTTTCTATGTGTCTTTGTTGGTACATTATATATGTATATGTTTTTATCATATTCAACATTGAGAATTTGTACCATTACACATCTTATTCTCATTTTCCCCCATTCCCCTGCTCTCTCTATAACCCCTCACCCTCTATATACAGGTTTGTTTCCTTTTTTAACCACCAATTGTTTTCTTTCCCTTCTTTACTTACCCCTATCCCCTTATATTCACAAATTTGATCCTAGTGTTTATATGGAGAGTAAAAACCCCCAGAGTAACCAATGAATTATGGAAAGAGAATACTATCAGAACACTGATGCTATTCCTATATATGTTTTGCTATTAAGTCACAGTAATTACTGCAAATTAGTATTGGTGAGAGGGTAGATGATTGTATAAATGGAACAGAAGAATTGAGAAATAGACTTATATAATTATAGCCAACGGTACTATGACAGAGAAGCAAAGGCAATACAGAGAGAAAAGATGGTCCCTTGTTTACCAGGGAGAATACAAAATGGTAGTCATTTGTGAAGATAGTGTAGAAGTTTCGCACTTGTGAAGATAATGTAGAAGTGTCTTATAAAATTAAACATACTCTCACTCCTAATTTTTTCTGGGCCTCCTTTTTTCATAAATCACTTGCACACAGACTCTTGTATCTGATTGTGTTTCAGGGAAACCCAATCTAAGAAATTATACTCAAAGTATATGCTACTGTTAAATTCCCAGTCTTTCACTCTTTAAGCCTCTGCTCCCCCCCTCATAGTTATCTGTCAACTAATTACACTATTGAAAGGTGATGCTTAATGAATCAGTGTCCTACTAGGATTCTAATATGTTATATAAACCTGGAAATACTTTTCTTTTTATATTAACTACTTTGTTAGCTCAAAATCCATACTTTGTTTTGGAAATGCCAGAACATATCCGCTTTTTTTTGACTCAAGTCGTTAGCACTTAGTATACATTACTGTAAATTTTTTGTGGTAGAATTAACTTCTCTTCTACTTAATTTTTAAAAGACAATTTGCTTGTTGTTTTCCCCTGTCTTAGGTTTAAATATACTGACTTGTCTCACCTTATACCACATGTAGAAGAATGACAATTCAAGGCCTTACATTCTGGTCAGTACCTTCCAGTTCCAGGTCCTGAGCCTTTGTTTCATGGCGTAGCCTTTCCTACATTCCTGGCTCTCTTGGCTTTGACTCTCGGCTTCTTTGGATTGACAGCACATTTGGACCAGTTTCTACAAACTGACCCTTGGCATGTCTTGTTGGAACATAATTTGGTATTTAGACCCTGGCACCCTACATTACAGACTCAAACAAGAGGCACTTCTACCTTTGGTGTCTGCCCCTCAAACTTGAGCCAGAGAGTCCTGGCCACATCCAGCGCTCCTTTGGAGGGGAAGGCTGGAGAGCTGGCACCCACTAACTTTCCCAAATGTCATTACTTAGTTCATGTTCAAAGGATCAAACCTCAGGAGCACTGGATTCTTGCTTATAGTTTTAATTCTTAAAATATTATCCTAATTTTCAGACTTTTAAAAATTGAATTCTTTATTGGTACAATTTATATACATCTCACAATCACACATAACATTGGGGAATTTGTATCAATATATGACACAGTCAATTCTCATTTTTAAGACTTTTGTTATTTGTTTTACTTACAATCAATCTACTTATATTTATTCTAATCTTACTTGTGACCTTATTTTAAGAGAACTTCATCAATGAAATCAAGAAATAAAAGCTCCAATTATCATTTTTAAAACAAAAAATTCACTTTTAAAAGTTTAGAGTTTTTTATTGTTACATTTTTAGTAAAATAAGATTTGTAATAAATTCTCTGAAGGTCATAAAAGAGTAACAAATAGTACCTACAACAAGACAGTTTATAGTTAATGTAAAGAAAGCTGTATTTGGCTTATAAAGAATATTGTGTCTGGTTTATAAATGCAAAAGTCATTTTCTTTCTGTGAATTATATATATCATACATATAATCATAAATATATTTATATTTATGTGTGTATTTAATGAATAAATTCCTGATGATCTTTGTCAACACTTGCCCCTTATTTGGACTTCCTTTTTCAGACATTATGGCTATATAAATTTCAAACAATATCGAGGTTCATCTCAAATTCTTAACGAACTCCAGGAGGGTTGTAGATAAAATTTTGGTTTTACTAGAAGATATAATTTAAAGAAGCATTATTACCAGAAATTACATTTTATAATGTTTTCTTTTTGAGGGTTGGAGAGTTTCCATGGAAGGAATATAATCATTATGTACTCCAAAAATATGCTAATAAAAAATAAGAATTAAGGAAAGAAAAGTTTCCTTGGAAGTATCATCCAAAATGCTATAGATGTAGCTTATATTTCCATAGATGCCTCTGAAAACCAGGTACAGGTAGAAGTCTGAATTCTACCAGAAGCTGATTTGTTAACAGGGACTGAAGAGCTGAGTGGAATGGGAGAACCAGATATGGTGGGGGCTAAGTCCCCAAGACAGTCCCAATACATCCACCCAGAAGCACATGAGGATCCTGGAGACACCAGGGTTCTCTGTGGGAATCAGAGATGTTCTCCTGTATCCTGAAACACTCACACATCATGGCAGGTACAGTTAGTTATCCAGCAAAAGTTGGTGACTTTCTACAGAAAGCTGAATTTCCAGGTAGGTATCATGTTTCTCCCATCTTGTGTTTTAGGTGTTACAAGTAACTGGCCGCTCATCAGTGGAACATGATAAGAAACACACTGCTCTTCCACATCAGGATCCGTACATTCTCATGTGGTTCTCCACATTGTGTTCTTCATTCTGTAAAACCTTCATCGGTCCAGGTCCTTGTCTAACTACATGGGGAATGGCTGCCCCACTGATCTGTTCTCTTACCTAGTACTGTCACATAACCAAGAAATATACTTTCACTGTTTTCAGCCTCGTGTCCTTTTGAATCTACTTACCAAAACAAAAAATCTATTCTAATTAGTTCAGATTACTAAGCCATACTGCTTTGGAACTCTACTGTCTTCTAATATGATGAGATAAAACACAGCAAAGGCTAGTGATATATTATGATAGTGTTAAGAATGAGAATATTAGTGTTGCAAATATGAAGGTAGAAATATGCATCTACTATATTCAGAGGCCTGTGTGAAGTAACCAGATAAGCATAATATTGAAAGTAGAAGTTGGAGTAGCAGAAGGAAGAGGAAGATTACAATTCAAACTGATATTGGCATGCATATATAGTATATAAAACCCTTTTATTGTTGAGGAGGTGGAGAGGGTCAAGGCATTTGAATTCCTGAATAAAGAGCTGGAGGGCTCTGTAGGAACTGGCCTATAACCTGGGCTCAAACTTGGTCAAGGGGTGATGAAGAAGAAAAATAAAGACACAAAAACAAATTGAAATCTGAGCCTATGTCTCCTTAGACACAGAGCCCAGAATGCCTGCTGCACCTTGGATTTATTCAGACATAGGCCCAAGCAATTAGACTCCACAGGATTCACCTGTCTCCCTCCCTCCATGGTAGTTCTCGAGGTAAACAACTTCCATCTCAGGTGTTTTTACTTTTTCCTGCAGCGTGTTAGTACACTTGCAAATTCTCCTTCTTCTTAGTGCTCCCTGAGAAGACCAATTAGCCCTCACTCTTCCACCTGATCTACACAGAGTTGGAAATAGCAATATTCAAGAAACAATATTCATGTGTCCCACGATGTTTCAAAGGTTAGAGAGGCTCATGTACACTTTGTTATGCTGTCCTGTAATGAGGCACAGGGCAACCATTCAACAGATGACTGAATCAGTAGGCAAGACATGTGCTGATGACAAACAAAACACTTATTGAGTATGTTCTAGTTAAATAGATCTGTAGTTTGTAATGGAATCTATACTTTAGCTAAATCCAGGCATTCATATCACTCTATCATTTACAGATGTCGGAAAGTGTCAGAACTTGAATTACTCAAGTGATTTTGCAAACATTTGGGAATATGCATTGAACTTGTCTGTGAGGCACTGCAAATTCAGTGGTGCATCAAGACAGATGAGAGTTTGGTGTCTCTCCAGTAGGAAAGATTAATAAGTGAGATGATAAATAATGAAATTGGTATTGTGAAGGGAAATAAAAACAACTTTTTAATGGAGAATATCAAGAAATGTGAATATGAGGACCTAGATCTGGGACTATTCTACACAAAGAACACAGCAAGTGCAAAAATACTGTGTCAGGGACAACTGAGAATCCAAAGCATGTAGGAAAGGGCCCTGTGGCTGGAACACTGTGTATGAGCTATGGGGCTGCTTAATATCAGATTTCAGACATTAATGAAGTTTTACTTGTCATGATGAAGATACTGAGTTTTTATTCTAAAAGTAATGGAAGAAAGGGAAGCCTTTAAACAGAGCACTGAAGCAGTCTACAACGAGGTGAGGGTAACCAGTTAAGAGATGATTGCTGAAAACCAGGTAGAAAAATGTGGTCACCTGGGGTAGCAGCAATGGACATGCAGAGAAGCAGATGGATTTGAGCATTATCTTGGAGGTAAACTCCATAGGATTTACTGTATGATTAAAACCAAGAAGGAAGTCTAGGATTATAACAGACTTCTTGCATCAAAGATGGGTGAATATGAGATACATGGGTGTGGACCAGGAACAGGACCCAAAAAGAAAATGCAAGAAGTTTAAACATGTGTCTTCTGAATGACTCCTTTCTATGCAGATTCACTAGGTACCTATCAGAGAACAATGATACTATCATCACCTTCATCCTACCCTTTCCAGAAAAGACTTGTGGCAGCCTGTAATACATATGTATTAGCTTCATTCTAGTTTGCTCAAGGAAAGGTAGATATTTCAGCTCTTCATCTCTAGTTTTCTGTTCTGATTACCAGTTGGTCCAATAGCGTTTGTGTAGAAGAGCTATGTCACTGGGCTGGGAATTTACCTCAAGTGGTACTGTGCCAACCTTGGACGCACAAGGGCCGAGTTCGATCCATGGTACTGAAAAAACAAAACAAAACAAAAACAAAAAAACAGCTGTGTCAAAATTGTGTAGCTGAGAACAGCAATTTATTTGGTATATTGTGTAACGAGCAAATTGCCTGGATGCTGCGGGAGAGGAACCCAGGAAGAATTCAAGTTTTCTATTCCCTATCAAAGTAAATGAGGTCACCCAATGGTATCTAGCCAGTAAGGTGGTCCGTAGAGTTTAAAATGACTTAATGCACTTGTCACATTGGCAGAAATAAGCAGGAGGGTTGGGGTCAGCTGGTACTGTCAACATTAGTGTCTTCGTGTGACCTCTCTGCTGTGGCAGTCTCACAATAATCAGACTTCTTATTTGGAATCTATCTTTCCCTGAGTGATCATTTCAAGAAAACCTGGCAAAAACTAAAAGATCATTTATGACTTAATCTTGGAAATGACACAGCATCATTTCTTCTGGACTCTATTAGTTAAGCAGTTGCAAGCTCCTAGTATTCAAAGATGACATGGACTCTACCACTGGAGTGGAGGAGTTTCACAGGAATTTTTTTAATTGCATTCTTTATTGGTACAATTTGCATACATATCACAATCACAAATAACACTGGGGAATTTCTACCAATATATGACACAGTCAATTCTCATTTTTACCCATATCCCCACCCACACCTCCCCACCCCCTATATACATGCTCTTTTATTTTCTTTCAGAATCATATTTATTCCTTCCCCTCATTACATCCCCACACCAAATTTCCTTTGGAAATTTCCCATTCTAAAAAGATTGTCCTACTATTAGAGCTCATTTGCATCTACCGGTGCTCATATCAATGAGAAGATCTGGTATTTGCCTACCTGTGCTCCATTGATTTCACTCCTTAGCGTGTTTCTCCTCAGATCGTATAAATCTCTCACCTTTCACAGGAATTTTAACCCTTTTGTAAAAATACCAAGTTAGTATAAAATACTTCAAACTCATTCCTTTCCATACAACAGTTCTTTAAGTTATTTTTAACTTCTGAGTCCATTACAAGTAAATCTGGCTCCAGGGACATTTAGATTTTAAATAAAAAGGGTTCTCTTGATAACAGTTTACAGAGAAAGTTAAGTGTAATGGAAAGAACAAGAACTGGAATTAAGGAAAATCATGGAGTTTTAGCTCTTTGGTTAGTTTTACTTTGAACACAGACAACTGAGCTTTGCTAAGTAAGAAAACGAAGTCCTGTTTCATAAAAAGTGAGGGTTTCTATCACTTATGTGTGTAATCGTTAACATCTGATGATGTTAATTTTATGTGCTAAGTTTGCTAGATGATTATAACCAAATGTTCAATCAAATGCCAATGAGTTTGTATATAGACATAAAAATACAGAGAGATGTATTTTTTGGTGAGATTAACTTTTAAGTCAGCAGGCACCAAGTAAAATGAGTTACTCTTCAAAAGTGAGATGGTTAAATCATTCCACTGAAGAATTTAAGGGAAGAGAGGAGGCAGTCCCCTGGAAAAGACAGAATTCTGTGTTTAAACACTCTTCAGACTAAATGTACACTTGGTACTAAACGTGCATTTTCCCCTTGGTTTCCAGCTGTTGACCTACCTTGCACATTTTTAATTGCCAGTCTCCATAATGACATGACTCAGTTCATTAAAATAACCCACCCAACTATACACACAGATGCATACACATACCCACTGGTTCTGTGTGTCTGGAGAAACTAATATATACACTTACAGGGGTTAAATTCTGAAATGACTAGATTCCTAATCTCATATGTCTAATACATATATACGATCGAAGATAATGTGTGGAAGAAGACCTCGTATTGGTACTTGAAAACAGCACACAAAATTGTCTTTAATATAAGTATGTAAATTGCTAGCCTGTTCCTGACCCATAAGAATTAACACAGAAGTAGAAAAACAAACTTCGCAAGTGTTAGAGTCAAATCTACTTCTATAGAGCAAAGGCTCTCAAATTTGGTGTTATCATCACTTAGGAAACTTGTGAAAAGTTTCCAATGCTCTGAGACCACTTTAGTCAACTTTTTCCAAATTTGTGGAAGAAGGAGCTGGGCATGTATAATTGTTGTTCACTTTTTTAAAAAAATGCATTGACTATAATGTGTAGCCAGTTATGAGAACCACTGCAATATGGCAACCACTGAACTGAATGTTGTGTCATAACCTATCTTACTGAAATAATTGCGATTTTTTAAAAAACAATTTGAATTGGAATGTTTTGAAGTACATATGCAGTTTGGATATCTAGTTACATTTCATCATGGGTCCTGCTCCTTGCTACTTTTCACTGGATTGCTTTACATGCTAACTTTACCTTCCTTGTCTCTGATGAGTTTTGAGTTCATGATCTCTACATTTTAGATCATAAAATATTATTATCAGGTATGTATTATGACTCAAGGTAAAGGGACTGAGAGTAGAAGAATAAGTTTTGTGAAATAGATTTGGTAGTTCATGAATGACACATCCTAATTCAGGTAGGGGAATCACTTAGGACACATTTTATTATAACCATTACAGAAAAATCTGAATGATGAAAACATGTGTTCTCTTAGCAGAACAAGAGATTAAACTGTGATGGTTTAGGTGCCTTGAAATCTATATGCTAGTGGATTATTCTTGTCCATACTTAAATATTTTAGTTTTTTATTCGATGTTTCTTAGTTATAAAGACCTATAATTCCCTCCTGAAAACAATCTATGTGCATTGTTTTTGAAATATGGAAGAAAGAACGCTTTCAGCTCGATAGTCACAATAATTTTTTACTTAAATGGTCTAGTAACAATGTCCAGAAACTGGTAATTTAAGAAATGATGGCACTAATATTTTATTACAAAAGTTTTTTTCAATAATAGCTAACTTTTGACTTTATTAGGTTTGTTGAGATAAAAGAACTATAAAAACCCATCTCTAAATTCAATCCACTTACTTTAAGAGAAGTATTGCCAAGCCAGGTGTGGTGGCTCCCACCTGTAATCCCAGGGCTCAGGAAGCAGGGGCAGGAGGATTGCTGTGAGTTCGAGGCTTGCCTGGGCTACATAGTGAGTTCAGGGCCAGCCTGAACTACAAAGCAAGACCCTGCCTCAAAAAACCTAAAAGAGGGCTGGAGATTTAGCTCAGTGGTTCTGGTGCCTGCCTCGCAAGCACAAGGTCCTGAGTTTGATCCCCAGTAACCACATACAGTGCTGGGTGTGGAGGCTCATGCCTGTAATCCCAGCAACTCAGGAGGCAGAGACAGGAGGACTGCTGAGTTCAAGGCTTGCCTGGGCTACATAGTGAGCTCAGGGCCAGCCTGAACTACAAAGCAAGACCCTGTCTTGAAAAAAAAAAAAAATCCTAAAAAAAAAAAAAAAGTATTGGCAAAATAATGATTTAAAAAATTGAACACTTTATAAGTAGTCCAGACTTCACAATTATCACAGATGTTTACAAGGCTTAAATTTGTCAAGGGAATAAAATTTGCTATAAATGGCTTATAAATGACCCATTTTTGAATTTTTTCCTGCTATATCATTGGTTGTCTATTGTCATTAATGTTTCCATAGAAAACTGCTTCCTATGAGTTAAGAGTAGCATTATAGTGGCTTTAAATATCTCAGGTAAGATTAATTAAAATGTAATGGCTCAAAAAATAGTTTAAGGTAGTTTTTTTTTTATCACACTCAATGTTGTATAGTAAAGTTCTTGCTTTTCTGATAATGGAGAAAATGTTGAATGTTCCTAAACATGATGTGTCAGCGAATAGTTTATTCTCCATTCATTATTAAAGTTTAATGGAATTATATTTTAGTAAAGATATGCCCATTCTATTGCCTAATAGAAAATGCAATTTTATGCATATGGAATTGTAAATCCTTCTTCTTAATGAGTAACAGAACTCAGGGGCATTGATAAAATGACAATGAGAAAGATATAAAATCTTGGGTATTTAAAAATGTCATAGCTTCTCCTTTTCACCATTTGTAATCATCTGGGAGTGAAATCTTTCCAAAAACCTTTCAACACTTACAAGATCTAAGGTAATTGTAGCTTTTAACTGAACATTGTTTATGTAAGTCTTAAACATATATGCCAATCTGAGTCAGATTAATACTTATTAATAACATCTAACAACAACTCTACCTATATACATATTTAGCAACAAATTTTATTTTGGTAATAATGATGCGTGATTAGAGGTTTGGTCATTATTTTTGAAGCTATTAAAAGTTTCTTACATTTTAGTAACCTATTTTGATGCTAAGCAAGGTTCCTTTGCTGTCGTTCAATAATTTGCATAAAATGAGCATCAGAGTTTCTGAAGCATTCTGCTTGGCTTTTCATTAAAACAAAAGTTACTTGGTTTTGTAACTGGTACTTTCTTCCATGTTTAACTATCTCATAAACACTATCATCAGGTTCTGGAGTTTTCCCTTGCCTTGGCAGCTATTATAAGCTCTTCAAAACAAAGGAATGAATAATTCATAAACTGGAAAATAAGCCCCTGTGTAATCGAACTGTTAATTTACATTTGAATAGATACTGGGAATCAGCAGATCACATTCCATTTTAGGGTATCATCGTGGTATATAGATATTAATGTACATTATACGATTCCGAGAGCAAGTCAGTTATTTAAATTTAGAAGCACAACCTTTCCATGAAAAGATAATTCCCCCCTACTAAGATTAAATTCTTCTAAAAGTTTGGCTCCAAAACTACTTGGGATTTTTATCTGTTTAATCATGATGCATATTGATTAGCAAATTCTCTGATTTCTATTAAATTAAGGAGGATAATTGAAGCATCATGATATGGTGTCTTCAGTCTAACATTGTTTAAAATGTAAACAATATGTTTGGGATTAAGAAAAACTTTGTAAAATATAGTTAAGCATTCTATTTTCCTCAAGCTGCAAGCTATTTTTAATGTATATAAATAAAAACTGGTCATTAAAATTCAAATGAATGCATCTTTTCATCACATTGAAAATTATTAATAATTAACTCAGTTTAATTTACATAATGTGATCATATATTGTTAGCCCTTTTCAATAAAAAGAATTCTTAGGCAATAAAACCAGCCAAACCAACCAACACAACAAAAGCAAAACAACCACAATAACAAAAAGACATTTGAAGAGCAAAGAACTCTGATATATAGGGTATTTTAAAGGGTACCCCAGGCAACGTTCCAACATTATTGCTGTCATTCTTCACAGAAGGAAAAGATTTTCCAGATAAATATTCTCAATTATAAAATGATATGGAATGAAACTGGTGTATGCTTCTTTCTCATTTCTGGACATTTGCTGTATTTTTATTTTGAAAAAACATACATTTCAATAAATGGTTTAAGCCTGAAATGAAACGTAAATTACCTTACTAGTCGGTGAGTTATTTTACAAGATGAAAAAGATGACTGGAAAAACAGCCAATTGTAAATAATGCTGCCAGTGTTAATGATAATGATAAGGGAAATATTTGCTACCTATCAGGACCGATTTGACTAGTTTATCTGATAACTAATCTCCATAGAAACATTATAGTATATCATTTTTGCTGTTGTATCAGGAAAAGCTCAGGCACCAGGGTTTCACTAGTTAATTTATTCAATATATATTACTGTGGGATGAGAAAACAGAAAATATACATGGATGAGAAATCCAATAAAAAAGAAAAGAGTAACATTCCTGTTTATGCTTTAATTGACCTAAAATTTGAATCATAATGAATATTTGAGTATATTTTCTGTACAAAAATCCCCATTACACTTCAGGTAAACAAAAGGAGCCAACTTACATACTGTACTTGAAGTATCTGATACCTTTAAGGAGACATGCACTGTCAAAAATAATATTTTTGATTTTGCTAATTGCTAAATTGAGTATTGAAGGGCCAGGAAAATCTGTCTAGGAGGATTTCCTTAATATTAGAAAATTGTCAACCAACTAGTTTTCAGTGTCAGTGGATACTTATTTCATTGTTAATGTGCTAATTTTACTAAGACTACTCTGAAACTCGAAGTAGAAGGCAATGTCTATAACCAACAGCAACGCACTTCTGATGACCTCCAGGTAGAAAAGGACAAGAGTACAGAAAACACTCAAAAGCTGCTTCAGGGTTTATCCCCAAACACACCCACATGCACACATGGTGGGATGGGTCACAACATCTCAGAGTCTAGCAAGATTTTTTTTTTAAATCTGTATTTTTAAAAGAGGATTTGCCTTTTTACATTTTGATTATTTTAAAGTTTTTAGTTTGCTTTACAATATACGTATTGTAGTTGTCATACATTTATTTATATAGTCTCAGAAGAACATTTATTTTTTTCTTTACCTACCTTTTCTCCCTTAGGCTTTTAAATTTGTTTTCTAAGTACAGAGTTGCCAGGTAAAATACAAGATGCTCAGTTAAACTTAAGTTTTAGATAATTTTAAAACTATTTAAACTATAGAAATAAAATTTTACAAATCTGGCAGACAACATGATTTTAGGAAGTATATTTCTTCCCATTTTATTCACTAGCACTCATCAATTTCTTCACATTTTACTCATTTATTGAGCACTATTTATTATAATTTTTACTCATATGAGGCCAAACAATTCAGAAAGCGCATGTTAAAAAGAACTTCAGGTGCCTCCAGAACACACTGAATTAGAGAAGTGCTGCTTTTAGATGACAAGACAGGTCAAAGGTCTCTCATTTCAACCCTATAACAAAATCACCCTTGACAGTGTGAAGGAGAGACTTCTGGCGGAAAACGACTTGCTTTAAGTAAAAGAGCTCATCAGGAAACCACTAGGTTTAGCTGAGTATTAATAAGTGTATGTTAGCATTTATGTAGGGATTACAAAAGGCAGGCTTCACATCTTTAAGTTTGTCATCTCATTTAGCCTTCTGAATATCCTAATGATGTACATACTACTACTAAAATTCTAATTTGACTGATGAGAAATTTGAAGCAAATGTAAAGATTAACTTCTCACTCAAGGACCCAGGGACCTACAGAGCTAGATTTCATATTAAGCTTATTTGAGTCTAAAATGTGTGCTTCTTATAATTATGTTAAATTGCCTTATCCATGATAGATGAGATCTTTAATAGACCATAGGGAGCTGAAAGCCTCAGACATCATTGTGCATGTCTTTTCTTCTAGGCCTGGGCTCCCTGCTTCTTTTACATGGCCTGTGCCATGTGCCTGTGCACATGGTGTTCCTGTGCACACCCATCTTGCACGCATTCAGCATCTTCTAGGAGGCTAATCCCAGCAGCCTCTTGCTCTCTATCCATTGCTTTCCTATGAATTACTTGTCACAAACTTTTTCATTATACATTAACTCACCTTTAATCCTATATGTGTCCAATCACTCCTACTTTCTGCCTTCTCTTTATTTTTAAATCTGCCATTCCCTTTCAAGTATGACCCAGGCTGTTCCTCCAGCTACAAAGCCTTTAACTCTGTAGGAAACACTGTTCCTCAGAGGACCTCAGCCTGGATCTCTTGGTTGGGTCCATCTCTGTCCATAATTCTGGGGTCCAGGATTACTCTAGTTCTGAGAGGGAACAAGACCATTTGGTAACTAACCTACATGCCACGTTGCATTCTGTTATTTCACTATTCCACTTTGTTCTCTTTCTTCTTTCACTGAGATGTTTTCTTTCATGATATCAAAGCCAAAATTGAAGAGTTCCACATAAATTTTTATCTTTACGGCATGTAGAATCCATTTTCCTTGTCTTCCAAGGCATGATTTAAAAATTCTCAAATTTCTATTGCTATGATCATGCATTTCAAACAGCAAATCTTAGTGCCTTACTATCTTGAATTATATTTTCGAGGGCTGGGAGTTTAGCTCAAGTGGTGCCATGCCTACCTTGAATTATATCCCAAATGTTGCTGGTACTCTAAGTTTAGATTACAAAATTTTTGACCTTCTTTTAGTTTTTTAGAATTTTCTCTATTTTGTCTCTCTATCTGTCTGTCTGTCTGCCTGTCTATCATCTATCTACAAATGATCTTTCTCTCTCTCTCTCTCCCTCCCTCTCCCTCTCACTCAACATATATATGTGCAAGTGATACACCAGTTGCCTTTTTCAATTATAATAACTGATGCCATTCACTATCTCCAGTTTAATTGTTTTATCCAATAGTGTTCTCCCTTCACCTAGACTCTGATCATACATTATACACCTGGCACACTTCCAGGTGGGGCTGTGCAATTTACTCCAGGTGTTCATCAATCTTGCAGAATAATCCTCATAAAGCAGCTCAGTCCTGTTCTGTACTTCTGTTTATTTAGCAAACCATTATTTTCTAATCCTCTATCTACAAAACCCTGAAGTCTAAAATAGGAACTTAGATAATACCTCGTTATAATAAATCCTTCAGTTTCCTGCGTAGGATTTATTTTTAGAGTTGTTTTCCGAATTTCTTCTATTTATACCATTTCTCCCCCTTCAGCATGCTGTGTAAGTGATGGTAAGTCAGAAGACATATTAACGAACCTATGCATCATCAAACGACACTGGTTGATGATTACTTTGTTACACATACAGTGCTGGGTCAGTGAATTAATCCTCCCCAGTCAAGCCCGTCGATAACAAGGCTGCCACTTTAGGAAGACAGAACAAGTACTGACTGTGGACATTGTAAGAGTGACTCTCCTTGTTCTGTTTCTTCCTTGTAGATCTACTAACTTCCCATATTACCTAACCTCAGAAAATCCCTGGTCTTTTCAAAAAGAGGACCTTGTTTTCTTTCAAAAAGTATGTATCTTACAAAATGGATTCTTCTAATGCATCAAATTTCCTTCTCCTTCCCATTTCTTTCTGTGGAATATTCTTCTGTTCATTTTACTTTACATGATTTTATTGCCCTTCTCCTTGTCCAGAGCTCTCCCCTTTCCATTTATTGTTTAGTTACTTTTCCATGCTACCTAGAAAGTCATTTTCTCCTTCAATATGGCATGCAATAAAGTCAGTTAATTCTTATCTTTTAATTTCTCAGAAAAATGTATTATCTTATAAGTAACAACATAAATGTGATTAAACTAATAGAGTCTTTATATAAGTTATCTCCGACTTCCCTCTGGAAAGCTACAGTACTTGGGATTAGACTAATAGAGTCTTTATATAAATTATCTCCAGCTTCCCTCTGGAAAGCTATGGGACCCAGCTAGTAGGATGTAGAGCTGTTTTATGTAGTCTTTGGGCTTCTTAGTCCTAGACTTCCTGTGAGCATTTGATCCGTATCTACCAACAGTATGATAGCATTGCATTAAATGTAGCCATAATATGGAGGCAACCACTTAACCTTTTTTTAAAAAGTACTGATTTTTTTCTCCTTGCTTTATTCTTTTTTATTTGGCAGGTACCATTTGCCTGTCACAGACTACCACTTGATCCTTCAAAGTCCTCCCGATTCTCAAGTGTTATTTTCTAGTGTAGAGTGCCTGTTTATGAATCACTTAAAAAGCTATATCACATGGCCAAAAATTACATATTCCCAATTAAAAGCATAAATATGTAATTATTCAAAGACTACTTTAACATAATATTTTCTTTCAAAAGTGGAAAATCAGCTAAGAATGGTGTCTCATGCTATAGTCCAGCACTTAAGAGACTAAGTAAGAAAGATCACTGCAAGTTGGAGGCCACCCTGGGCTATGCAGTGAGTTCAAGGCCAGCTCAAACTACATAGTGAATCCCATTCTCAAAAACAAAAGAACAACAAAAAATGACAAAAACAAAAGAGGAAAATCATACTCTATAAAACCTAAGATTTCCAATGTGGGAAATAAACCAAGATGTTTTATATATACTTCTAGTGGAAAGTTAATTTTTGTTCCTTTTTCATTGCTTTTATAAATATATGTACACAATTGTAAAAGTTATATGCTATAAACAGGGTGTGTCTGTACCTGATCAGGTATGTTTTGAGCTGTTCACAAAGGTAATGTGTGATGCACAAACCAACTATTGCAGGATACATGGAATTCATAAACCTGTATATCCATAATTCCCTTGAGACAGCTTTTTTTCCCTAAATGGAAGGAAATGAAAATTACAAAATACCTACATTTAAATGAAATTAAGTATGTAACACGAACTGAAATTAGCAAAAGAAATTTTTTTCATCAGTTGTGGTTTCAAAGAAGAACTGGACTGAATTTAGAGTTCTCTGGATCTTTTGTGACCTAATTTAAAATCTTTTCTTTATTTTAAATGAAATAGATTTCCTATGACGTGAAAGGAGTAGTTGGGGATGGAAAATTCTAAAGTGTAAGTACTATGGTTTTCACAAAATTGGAACTGCTTTAAAATTGGTCTAATGGGGACCTACATGTCTGATCAGTACAGTTGGAGGCATGTTTCAATTAATCAGAAATGCCATTCTAAAATGAAAGCAATCATCCAGTGTTCTAAATCACATTTTGTGCTTTTAAAAAAGTACCAAATTCTATCCTTAGTTCCTAATATGGAAATAGGCTGAGGATCAAAGTGTCCCTTCTACCACTTGTGCAAAGTATTTCTCTACCTGTCTTAGTGTTTTTAACAGTTGTACTTTAAAATCCATATACTAAACCACTCCTGTTTCCATATGAGAAAACTAAATTCTGGTTAGATTAATTAATTTTGTCTATGACTGAATAAAAGGATATCAAAATGTCCATGTGCAGATGTAAATACAGGTAGGTATACTGGAGCCATTTTAAAGATATTCCTCCTAGAGCATGGCCTGCCAATGTGAAAGTACTGTCATCAACAGGTGTTGATTAGGTGGAGTGAATTTCCAGGGTAGTAGCTGAAGAGGAATGAAATCATAATGCAAGGGATCATGGAGGGCACTTGTTTTATTTGTTGGAAATATTTCTTCCCCGTCTATGAAGGAATCACACACCCTGCTCTACTGACTCAAGATTTCTCTGTTTTGCAAGCAGCATGTGAGTAGAAGTAGCATATAACTCTTAATTCAACCTTCTTAAAGTTATACTCATCTTGTAGGTTTTTTCTGAAATGGCAGCTGCTCCCACATACAGAAAGCTTATCACAAGTCCCAGGATAAAGAAATTTGGGGAAAGATAATGCTGGCTGGCTCTGAACATGTAGTTTCCATTGTATACAAGCCTTTGTTATTTAAGCCACTAAAACATGGGCTTGTTTGTTGCCGTTGCAGTGTGTAGTAAAACACAAAAGCTAAGGCCATCCAGGAAAGACCTTGGTGGGAATGACACTATGAGTTTTTTTGTAGGACTCTGAAGAATTCCACAAACTCCAGAGTTTGGGTGCTTGCCCCTTGGAGTCACTCATGGCCTTTTTGCCACAGCTATAGAAAGATAAGACTTTTCACCTGTACATTCTTTTCCTTCCTAACAATACCAGTACAGAAAGAGATCTAGAAGCAGTAAATTGTATCAAAAACAAACAATGAAACACATAGACATAATGAGATCACTAATGATCACACCTCAGTCCTCTCTTCAGCAGTGCGTGCCACACTTGAAATTAAAAGATAGACTTCATTTAGATTGTTGAGGAGAGAACTAAAATTGAACTCTTATGAATCCTTACTCTAATTATGATACTATTTTGAGTATTAATATCTTAGATATTAAAGGATATTATTTAGGGAAGTTCTATTACACAAAAGGCAAATTCAACCTTCAGTGGTGAAATTGTTTAATGTCACAGTGTAATATGTGATATTAAGCAGAACTGTGGAACATCCTTCTTAGAATGGGTACCCCAAAATAATAGAAATTGCTATGAGTTGTTACTCTGGGGAGCCAACGTTTAAAGTTACTGGTAGAGAGGTCTCTGTAGTAACTACCAAAAACTTTTATTTAATAGTGAGTTTAGAGTTTATTACTTGTCTGGATTTAACAAGGATTCAATGTTCTTCTTGGCTTTAACTTTTCCAACCACAAAGTACTCACTGATTCTGTACTGTCTCTGAAGTACTCTCCCAGGTGTAGGGATACAAATTTTTATTTCTTAATAAATATGAAAAATACAGAAGTTCATATTTGAGATATGAAAGCACTAGACAAACAAAACTTTAGCTCTCACAACAGTATGAGATCTTTCATACCTAGGATTTTTTTTTTTTTTTTGAGACAGGGTCTCACTTTGTAGTTCAGGCTGGCTCTGAAATCACTATGTAGCCCAGGCAAGCCTCGAACTCAGCAATCCTGCCTCTGCCTCCCGCATGCTGGGATTACAGGTGTGAGCCACCACACCTGGCACTGTGGTATGTGGTATTGATGGCTGGTGGGCGTGAGTCTCCACGCCCAGCATTGTATGTGGTTACCAGGGATCAAACTCAGGACCTTGCGCCTGCGAGGCAGGCGCCGGAACCACTGAGCTAATCCTCCGGCCCCATACCTAGGATTTTTGTGATGTCTTTTTTGTCTTTGTAGTCCTCAATAATGTTCACAGAAATATGTTTGGTGAAATGGTATTCAGGCTCTGTTTTCTATAGAAATATTAATTGAGAAGAAATCCTATAATTCAAACCACTGGAAATAATTTTTAAAGAAATATGAACCAATCAAAACATATTTCATAAACCATGTTCACTGTTTATTGTAGCTAATATCACTTTCTAAAAATTGATTTTATTGATACATTATTGATATACATAGATGATAGATAGATAGATAGATAGATAGATAGATAGATAGATAGATTTCATCTCATTCCAGAAACAGTAGCTGGTATCACGAAATCAACCAAGTGGGGCTGTGGGGGAAAAGGAACCCTTTTCCACTGTTAGTGGGAATGTAGACTGGTGTAAATAATATCATTTAAACCTAGGGAATTGTATGGTCTTGGACTAACATTGTCATGGAAAATACATAATTCATGGCTCTCTTCTCTTTTGTGTAATCCAAGCATAAAGAGTATTAAAATTTTTGGTTGCTAGATTTTCTTTCAACAGAGGTAGCAGAGTTAAGGTAGCAAGAATACATTACAGAAATTCTGAATTTTATTCTTTCTACATCCACCATATAATTATAAGAACTCAGATTTTGAGGCTATCTGGACATCTGTATTTTAGTTTAAAATCATTAGATGATCTGTCCATTAGATGTCTAATTTAAAAGTTTATGATAATTATTGAATAGTAAGTATAATATCAAAATCCAACAGTTAAGATCCACACTGTAAAAAATTCAAATTAAATTTATAATTTCCCGAAGTTATTATTATATTGAATTGCTTTTTAGAGAAAGAATATTGTTGCCTATACCCAGAATTTTATATATGAACTATCACATTATTTTTTAAAATATTTTCTTAACAAATATTAAGTGCAATAACTTGCATCTTTTTCCCTTTTCACCTGACAATATTGTCTTCTACAGCCAAGAACATTGTGTGATCATGGAACTTCATTTTAAATGCCTACTGCCGTGAGGTATTTTTGGGTGTTAAGCTCTCATATGAAGGTCCGAGTTGGAAAGTCATTTGATAAGGGTAAAACCATTTTGTTTTATTTCCTTGCCTAATGATTTTTCCATATTTAATATTCAAATACTAGTGAATCTTGGCCAATGGAACTTTCAAAATATGTTTATAAAATGTTCTTTCCCTAGCTTGCAAATAAATATAAACTTGGAATAAAACACATTATCTGATTACATAAATAAATAAATGTAATGCACTATAAAGTAGGAAAAAATTTTTTAAAATCCATAAAGCATCAGGGAACCATGCTGAAAAGGAGAGAAGTTTTCTTAAGGAATAAAGAGAGATTGGCTTCCTTTATCTATTAAAAATATTTACTGGTAATATCAGATCAATCAATCAATCAATCTCTTACCTTAAATAATTCAGTGTTGGAGTGATGAATTGATGAACAGAGAAAATCAATGGATGTTAAAATGTGATTTGATAAGTATGGCAAAAAAAAAAGTGGGGAAAGACTCTAACACAGTGGTGGCAAACCTATGTTCTGTGTGCCACAGCAGGCTGTTTGTATCACTGAAATTTCTGAAACGTTCACTATCACTGTTTTAAGAGAAGAAAGATAAGCATCTAACTCTGCCTTGAAGCAATCCACAGAGAATAAGACACTTCAGTTGGATCAAGATGAACAGGTTGAAACTGCTCGATGTAGAATGCTGAAGACAGCCGTCATGTGAAGTAATATAAAATACAAGAAGAGTAAAAGCATAGAGGAAAGCAGTGAGAAACAAAAGTGTAGCAGTAAATATGGCCAGGAGCACATGAAGTTTGGATACTGTGGTAAGGTATTTGTACTCAATACCATAAGCAATGAGTACAGTTGGGCAATTGAAAGATCTCAGAGTCTAAAACTGTTACATGATTGTTGTGCTTTGCTATTACGACAAAGCACCGTGAACTGGATGGATTAAACAAAACAAATGCATAGCTTTACAGTTCCAGAGGCAAGAAATCAAGGTGTTAGTAGGGTTGGGTCCTTCTAAAGACTGTTAGGGAGAATCTGTTCTATGCCTTTCCCTGGCTTATCATGGTTAACAGGTCATTTCTGAGATTTCTAGATAAAGGTACATCACCTCCACATCTGCCTTCTTGTTCACATGGCATTCTCCTTGTGGGCATTTCTGTGTCCAGATTTCTTATTTTTGTAAAGACTGTAGTCGCAATTACTTTTTAGGTGGAAGTCTAGTCTTGGTATGGCCATATCTTAATAAATTACATCTATAACTATCTCATTTCAAAGTACTAACATAGTATAAGGGACTGGATGTTAGAACCTCAGTATATAATGTATTAGAAAAGCACATTTTAGTCTACAGCAATTTTATTATATTAAATACTTTCAAAAGATTCTTCCAGTACCATTGTTGGAGTTGGCATACTGGAAATACAGCTGGCATCGGAGAAACCTGGAACCTAAGAGGAATGAATAAAGAAGCAAAAAACTTGGCTTGAACTACAGCAGAAGACACAAAGGGAAAACAGACTTTAGAAATATTCAAGAGTTGACATTGACAGGATATCTATATCAGTGTTATGCAGGATTTCATGGGCAAACCAAAACAAAAAAAAAAAAAGAAGAAGAAACTGGAATGATTGAGTTTTTGAAAAACTGAACAAACTGTGGAATTACTAAGAGACAAAAGAATGTTCAGAAAAATGCCTCTGGGGCATCCATGTGGTCATCATAAATAGACAATGAGTTAAAACCTCAGGATATAGATAATACATACGGAAATCAGGATAGTAAGTGGTGTAGTGATCTTGAAAAAAGAAGTAGAGGAAAAAGGAATGTGGGAAGCAGCAAAATTTAAGAGTCATCTTAAGGAACAGAAACACATTATGACTCCAAATAAGTAAACACAGAGACAGTGCATAAACCAGAAAATAATGATATTATGGAAATTAAGGAAGGATAGTATTAAACAGAAAGAGAAAGTGGTCAGTAGTGTCAACTGCAGCATAGGTTCCAGTAACTGAAAATTATCTACTAGAAACATTGGTGACTTCAGCATGAGTCATTTTAGCAATGTACAATAGAGATGTACCACATTATATATTTAATCCTCTTGAATTCAGTTATATTCATTTAACCAAAACAGTAATAGCCTTAATAGTAGACTATGATAGTCCCTCAATGAGACGAAGTATATATGTCTGGAAATACGAGGAGAGAGCTGGCTTCATGCATCGCACCATAAGTCTAGGATTTATACTGGTTCTGTGAACAGAATCTTGCCATGTTATGTAATTCTACTGCAATAAAAACGTTTAATTCTTGTACATGTGGATCTTGACCTCCAGGTGTAAGTCACCTACTTACCAGATGTTTAGCCTAAACAAAACAAAACATAGCAAAATAAAACAAAACAAAACAAGATAAGCCATTTGTTCGACAGCAGGAGAAAAACTGAAGGAGAGATTCACAGAGTCAGCAGGGCAGACTTCAACACGTTGGTTTTATAACAGGTTTGTAGCAAATTTACTTCTGTAAGACCTTTGCCTTCAATGATTATTTTACTTTATTTTATTTTTTATCTTATCTTATTTTTTGAGACAGGATCTCGCTTTGTAGTTCAGGCTGGCCCTGAGCTCACTATGTAGCTCAGGTAGGCCTCAAAGTTAGCAATCCTCCTGCCTCTGCCTCCCGAGTGCTGGGGTTACACGTGTGAGCCACCATGCCAGGCCCCATGATAATTTTAAAATGTAATCCCGATCTATAACGTATAACTCAGTTTTATCTACAAATGGAGGCCTTTAGGAAATGGTGGTCTCTGAGAGAGACAAACAACACATGGCACTGAGACAACGCGATGGATGCAAGCCCGAGGGGAAGGACGAAATGTGTGATGAAACAAAAGTGTTTGTATAAATCTACTTAGTCAGTTGATTGATTCAGCAAAGTAAGCTCTCTTTCAATTGCTATATATTTCACCCTCGCTATTGTAGGTGTGTGTGCTTTCATTTACCATATTACTTACAGAGGGAAAGTGGAGTTACCCCAATGCCATTCACCTTTAGTGAACTGAAGACACTTTTTTTTTTTTTTTTTTAGCCAGAGTCTCACTTTGTAGTTCAGGCTGGCCTCAACTCACGGTGTAGCACAGGCTGGCCTCGAACTCACCACAATCCTCCTGCCTCTGCCTCCCAAGGGCTGGGATGACAGGCGTGAGCCACCACACCTTGCATTGTGGTGTGTGGTTACTAAGGATTGAACTCAGGACCTTGTGCTTGCCAGGCAGGTGCCAGAACCACTGAGCTAAATCTCCGGTCCTGAAGACACTTTTTAAAAAAAAGTCGTGTGTTAGGTTTATTCCCTCCACGGCTCTGACGTTAGTACCAGAGCACCAAAAGCTGTCTAATGGGCTTCAGTACTCCTCGTTGTCACACCCTTCCAGAGTCTTGGACCTGGAATCCAAATAGGAACTGAAAATGGATTGATTTCTTTGTTTCATATTAAAAGCATACGGGGTTTAATCACTCTGGGATAGCTTAATCCCAGAGGCAAGAACATGGATTAGATGATCTCAGAGGAATACTTTTTGCTCCCATTATTCTATGAGATGTTAGAATTTTCTAAGAGGGATAAATAATAGTGACTACTGAATATTCATGAGTATTATTTATGGTAATGTTGAAAGGAGCTTTAAAGTAATTTCCTTAAAGAAATATTTGAATGGTGGTTAGTAGCCAAAAGAGCAAAAAATAGAGGTCATATTATGGATATTATGCTTGTTATGAAATAAAGAGTGGAGAATGAGAATGAATGACTAATTCTGAATATGGAAAAATGTTATAATAATGTTCCTATGGGGATAATTGGGATCAAATAAGCCAAATATATTAAAAACATAAGAGTAGCAAGGAGAAAGAATTTGTTGATGACAAACAATTTAGTTTAACAAAGAGTAAAGAGAAATAAATCCTGGAGGACTATTAAAAGCAATAATTGATCAACACAATTGCAGCTAAATTCAACACAGACAAGTACCATGAAAAAAATAACAGGAAGAAAATTAGATAGCTTATATAAGCCAATAATTTTTATACAGTCTGCAAGCTTTCTGCACAAACATCCATAATATGTCACTTTATTCTTGGTTTTCATTTCCAGGTTCCAGTTATCTACATGGAGCACTCCAGAAAATAATAATTCATAAGTTTAAAAAACTTCTTATCATATGTTCTTATAATTGTTCTATTTTGGTTTTTATTGTTGTTAATCTGCTACTGTATCTAATTTATAAGATAAACTTTATCATGTCTATGTATAATAGGAAAAAAATTAATTTATAAGGTTCAGTATAACCATGGTTTCTAACATCCACTGAGATGAGATGTCACTCCTAGAGGTAATAAGGACTATGGAATGCTTTCTCATGGTTATTCCTGTGAAAGTAACTTCTCTTTAGAGTAAGCTTGCTGAAAGAATTAAGGGAACATTTGCAAACACAAGTGGGTTTGAGGAACCATACTTGGATTTGGCAACATGCTAATAAATTATTTGTGGACCGATGATTTGAGGCAAAAATTTGGAGAAAATAAATCATTGATTTACAGAATTTCAAAACTTAGTGGTTGCCTCTATTATTTTTTTACTTGTTGCTAAGAAGACATAAACACAAAGAGTTCAGAGAAAAAACAAAGAAGTAATTTGTTCAAAATGGAAGTGTCTCTGGTTTCAAAAGTTCTCAAAGGAGAAGAGATTATAGGAAAAAGAGTGTTATGTTTTTCACCTTCCTTTAGTAATAATATATTTTTGCTTAATTTGATGCTCACTGAAGAATGGACACACATGTATGCTTATTCTCACAAACACATCCTTGTTCTCCTTCTGCTGCATAAGACATCTCCATAGACGCTCTCACAGGATTATGGGTGTACATGTACCTGCTTAAACTATAGCTAAGGAAATTAAGAAGCTTTGCATAAGGAAGGAAGAAAAAGAGGCCCAGAAGGCCAAAAGCCTGCAGATATGGTTGAAGGAGGAAATTGATTGATTTAACTCTTCATTGAGTAAACAACTAGAGATATTATTATATTCAAATTATGACATGAGGATGTAAAAACTTGAAGCATTTCATTCAAATTACAACATTGTGTTAGCTCTCCATGCCTGTAACAACTACTCAAGAGAAGTGACTTACTGAAACCAAAAGGTTGCTAATTTTACCAACAGTTTTGAAGTTCCACTTCATGATCATTTAACCCTATTGCACTGGACTTTTATAAGACACCACATCAGAACAAGAACCGTGGTAGGAAAAGACAAAACAAAAAAACCCCTGCTTTTCTAGTGGCCAGGAAGCAAAGAGAATTAGCACAGAGCCGAGTCCTACAGTTCCCTACAAGGGAAGGGACAGGATGACCTAAATAGCTCCCTCTAGCCTTCGCCTCCCAGAGGTTTCAAGGCCTCCGAGGAACACTACCAAGAGGAACCGGGACCTTCGTGAGACAATTAAGATCCAACTAGGGCAACTGTTGATGATGCTCATAACTTCTAACTCATTTCCACCACCATCTGTCGCTGTGCAGGGGCAGAATGGCAGATGCCACAAGTTGATTGACTTAATGTCCATTTTGATATTATTTTTTACTGCCTCCAGTTTGAAATCTGTTAAATATGACTAGATTTCTTGACTTCCTTGCAGTCAGCCCTGCACTTCCAATCATTAGTCTTCTTCACATAATATTAAAATTTCCAGGGCTTTGTGGATTTCTTAAGTTTTTTTGTCATTTATTTCTTAAGTTTTTTGTCACTTATGATTTCTAATTGTCATAGGATAGAAAGAGCATAAAAAAGAGAAGAGGAAAAACAGTGAGTAAAAAGGAAATATGTATTCTCATTCAAAATTTTTATGGCCAGCTGTATTTTACAAGGAGGGTTTTGTTTTTCACTTTTACATGCTGAGTTTAACATTGCAAGTCCTTTAATAGGTCTGTAATGTTAGTTGTACCAGAAGTGATAAAAACTATACTTTGTCTCAGATAGGTTCAATGCTTGCTTGCAAATTAAACATAAAAATTAACTTTTTTTCAGAGGTCTTGTAGTTTGTTTAAGGACAAAGTACTGTAAAGCCGAAACTTGTGAGGCTTTTAAGTACATTAAAATATTACTTTATTTAATCCTCACGATACTGTTATGAGGTGATTTCTATGATTATCTCCACTGTACAAATGAGAAAATATACAGAAAAGAGGTAATTTAACCAAGGCTGTCCTTAACAGGTTGTATTGAGATTTTAACATTTATAGCATAGCACAAGTTTGTCGTTTAACAAAACAACATGCACTATTATTGGCCAGGACACAAACACAGGCATACATATATGTATAATAAAAGGTATAAAACAAATCATTTGGAAGCTCTTTTGTTTTTCTTATATTCTCTATGAGTAACTTGTGAGCAACTTTCGTATGTAGTTTAATCAATTGTATAATACCCCCAAATAAAAACCGATTTCTCTGTTAGTCAAATAAACTTAAGGAACTGGCAGGGCAAGTAATAAAATGAGACAGTTTAGAAAAAACAATGGAAAGGAGAAGGATACAAATAGAAGGAAAAAAAGAAGAAAAGAGAATCTGAGTGAGAAAAAGAATGAATAAAAGGACAGGAAGGAAGGAAAAAAGGAAGAAAAACCAAAAGAAAGTGAAGGAGAAAGAAAAAAAGGAAGAAGACATGAATCAAGAATCAAGCTTGAAGTAGGAGACAATATCAAGAAGTAAAATATATTAGGACACTGATTTTGAAATCATAATCCATAATTTTGACCTTACATTAGAATACAATGTGGTGGGCCGGAGGATTAGCTCAGTGGTTCTGGCGCCTGCCTCGCAAGCGCAAGGTCCTGAGTTCGATCCCCGGTGACCACATATAATGCTGGGCGTGGAGACACGCCCACCAACAATCAACGCCGCATACCACAATGCCAGACGTGGTGGCTCACGCCTGTCATCCCAGCACTCGGGAGGCAGAGACAGGAGGGTTGCTGAGTTCGCAGCGGCTTGCCTGGGCACCATAGTGAGCTCAGGGCCAG
>PVIC010004902.1:0-60288 GCA_004025085.1 Thryonomys swinderianus | reverse complement strand
AAAAAAAAAAAAAAAAAAAAAAAAAAAAAAAAAAAAAAAAAAAAAAAAAAAAAAAAAAAAAAAAAAAAAAAAAAAAAAAAAAAAAAAAAAAAAAAAAAAAAAAAAAAAAAAAAAAAAAAAAAAAAAAAAAAAAAAAAAAAAAAAAAAAAAAAAAAAAAAAAAAAATTAAAAAGGCAAAATCACAAAAGACTGCTAAACTCCAGAAGAGTTTTTCTACTATAGTTTCTCTAAAATAGAGTTTCTCTATTTTTCTCTAGCTATTTTTAAGCCTATCTTCAATAAATTGGAGAATTTAGAAATGGACAGATTCCTAGATATATATGTATTTAGAAAACTGAACCCCAAAAAAGATATAAAACCCCAATCCACTATTAGATATAGAAAATGAACAAATAATTAAAATCACACATGATGATTACATAAGGTTCATCCCAGAGGGAAAGGATGGTTCCATATACACAAATCAATAAATGTAATACATCATATAGAGGATCAGAAATCACACGATCATCTAAATTGACACAGAATGACAAAATCAAGTATCCATGATAAAAACATTGAAGAAAACAGATACAGAAAGATGGTCTCTCAGTATGATAAAAAGGCATTTATGACAATCCAACAGCCAACATTATACTAAAATGGGGGAAAACTGAGTTTTTCCTTTAAAATGAGGAACAAGATAAGAATGCTCACATCATCGTTTAAAAAAATATATAGTTCTCGTAACAATAGACAGAAGTTGGGGATTTAGCTCAGTGGCAGCATGTCTGCCTTGCAATTGCAAGGTCCTGAGTTTGATTTCTGGTGGGGAGAGGGGAGGATTAGCTAGAGCATTCACACAGAAATAAAAGGGATATATATAGGAAAAGAGTAAGTCACAGTATCATTATTTGCAGGTGACATGATCCTCTACATAGAAGACCCAAAAAATTCCACAAAAAGATTCCTAGAATTAATAACCCAATCAGTAGTATAGCAGGACACAAAATCAACGGTGCTCCTGTACACCAGGAAAACTCACCAAGACGGCTGGGGATTTAACACAGTGTTTCCAGCACCTGCCTTGCAAGCGCAAGGTCCCAAATTCAATACCCAGTAATCACATACCATAATGCAGGTTGTAGTGACTCACGGCCATCAGCAATCAGTACTATACACCACAATACTGGGTGTGCTGGGTCATGCCTGTAATCCCAGCACTCTGGAGGCAGAGGCAGGAGGACTGTTGCGAGTTTGAGGCTAGCCTGGGTTACACAGTGAGCTTAGGGCTAGCCTGAACTACAAAGCAAGATCCTGTCTCAAAAACTAAAAAAACCAAAACAAAACTCACCAAGAAAGAAATTAGGAAAAATACCATAAATTCAGCTTAAAGATTTAAATAGGAATTAACCTAACCAAGGAAGTGAAAGCTGTCTACAACAAAAACTGTAACACTCTTAAAAAGGAGACTAAAAAGGCTATCAGAAAATAGAAAGCTATCTCCTATACCCAGATAGGTAGACCCAGTATTATTAAAATGACCATAATAGCTGGGCATGGTATGTAGGCCTGCAATGTAATACCAGCACTGGGAAGGGCTGAAGCAGGAGGACTGATGCAAGTTTGAAGCCAGCATGACTACACAGTGAGTTCAAAGCCAACCTGAACTATACAGTGAGACCCTATGGGGAAGGGAAAGACACCCAAAGCTGATACAAAGATTTACTACAATCCTAATCAAAATAAAATTGAATTCTTCACAGAGCTAGGAAAAAAAATCCTAAAATTCATATGAAATAAGAGACCCAGAAGAGCAATAGCAATCTGGGTAACAAGAACAATGCAGGAGGCATCATAATTCTGGACTTGAAGTTACACTGCAAAGCAACAGTAATTAAAAAAAAAGACATCATGATATTGGCACAAAAACAAATCATGGATCAATGGAGCAGGGATGTAGAAACCAACTTTGACAAGTCAAAAACACACACTGGTGTGGGAAGATGGCCTCTTTACACTGCCCATCCATATGCAGAAGATTTACGTTAGACCCAAATCTCTCACCATATACTAAGCTAAAATCCAAGTGGATCAAAGATCTAAATGTTAAAACAGAAACAATCAGATGGAAGAAAACAGGTAAAACTCTGGAAGACAGAAGTACAGGCAAGGATCATTTCAATAGAATCCCAAGTATCCAAGAATTAAAACATATGGATATTAAAATAATGTTTCTACACCGCAAAGGAAACAACAACAGAGTAAAGAGGCAACCTACAGAATGTGAAAAACTTTTTGGTAGTTATTTCTTAGATAGGAAGACTAATATCTAGAATCGTAAAGAGTTTAAAAACCTAGACCCTCACCCCCAAATAAGAGTATCAAAAAATGGTCATCTGAAATGAATAAACACTTTTCAGAAGTACAAATGGCCAATAAATATATAAAAAACTCTAATAATAACAAATGCTGGTAAGGTTGCATGGGAAAAAGCAACCCTTCTGCAATGTTAGTAAGAATGTAAACTATTTTCTTTTTATTTTTTTTAGACAGGGTCTCACTTTGTAGTTCAGGTTGGCCCTGAGCTCACTATGTAGCCCAGGCAAGCCTCAAACTCAGCACTCTTCCTGCCTCTGCCTCCTGAGTGCTGGGATTATAGGCCTGAGCCATCATACCCAGCACTGTGGTATGTGGTACTGACTGCTGGTGGGTGTGAATTACCACTCCTGGTACTGTTGTACGTGGTTCCCGGGATAGAACTCAGGACCTTGCTATGTATGTGCCAGAACCACTAAGCTAAATCTCCGGCCCAGGAATGTAAACTATTAACCATTATGGAAAGCAGTATGGATATCCTTCAGAAAAATGAAAACTAGAAATTATATCAACACAACTTGCATATCCATTTTATAGCAGCAAAACTTATTAACAGCTAAATCTCGGAAGGAGACTATGTGTCCATCAACAACATCTAAATGGACAAAGAGAATAGAGTATTACTCTGCTATAAGTAAATATGACTCCATTTGTATGAAAACGGATGTACCTTGAGACATAATGTTAAGTCAGAGAAATCATATACTCAAACGTAAGTATCATGTGGTATCTTTTACATGACAAATTCCAACCATGCATAAAGAGGAAACGAAATAATAAATAGGTAGATAGCTATTCTGCAAAAAAAAAAAAAAAAGTGGGGGGAGATGGACAGAGGGTAGAGGCACAGGAGATGAAAAAGAATTAAGAGGGCCGGAGGGTTAGCTCAGTGGTTCCGGCACCTGCCTCGCAAGCGCAAGGTCCTGAGTTCGATTCCCGGTCACCACATATGATGCTGGGCGCGGATACACGCCCACCAACGATCAACGCCACACACTACTATGCCGGACATGGTGGCTCACGTCTGTAATGCCAGCACTCGAGAGGCAGAGACAGGAGGATTGCTGAGTTCGCGGCGGCTTGCCTGGGCACCATAGTGAGCTCAGGGCCAGCCTGAACTACAAAGCGAGACCCTGTCTCAAAAGCAAAAAAATAAAAAATAAAAAAAATAAACAGCATTGTCAGGCGTGGTGGCTCACGCCTGTAATCCCAGCACTCGGGAGGCAGAGGCAGGAGGACTGCTGAGTTCGAGGCTTGCTTGGGCTAGATAGTGAGCTCAGGGCCAGCCTGAACTACAAAACGAGACCCTGTTAAAAAACAACAACAACAACAACAACAACAAATCAACAGCATTGCTGGGCATGGTGGCTCACGCCTGTAATCCCAGCACTCGGGAGGCAGAGTCAGGAGGACTGCTGAGTTTGAGGCTTGCCTGGGCTACATAGTGAGCTCAGGGCCAGCCTGAACTACAAAGTGAGACCCTGTCTCCAAAAAAAAAAAAAATTAACAGTATTCCCATACATAACAAATTTATCGAGAGAAATTAGAAAAACACCACTTTAAAATAGCATCCAAAAAATGAAATACGTAAGAAATCAATTTAAGGAAGGAGGTAAAAACCCTTCAGAATGAAAATGATAGCACCCCAAAAAAAGAGATTGAAGAGGATGTCAGAAAAATGAAATACGAAAGGAATCAATTTAAGAAGGAGGTTAAAGCCCTTTGGATTGAAAACTACAGTACCCTGAAAAAGGACATTGAAGAGGATATCAGAAAAATGAAATGCATAAAGGAATCAATTTAAGGAAGGAGGTAAAAGCCCTTTAGATTGAAAACTATAGTACCCCAAAAAAGGAGACTGAAGAAGCATCAGAAAATGGGAAAATATCCCCAGCATAACAAAAATGGCCATAGTTCCAAAATTCTTATACTGATGACTTAATGGAATTCCAACCAAAATTCTGATAGCCTAATAGAAACTAGGGCAAAAAATCCTAAAATTCATTTGGAACCAGATGAGACCTAGAAATGCAAAAGTAATTGTGAACAACAAAGTAAGATCGGGGTATCACAACCCCTGACTTGAAATTATGCTACAAAGCTACCATGATAAAAAAAAGAATGGTACTGCTTAAAAAAAAAAATCAAAACAGATCAAAGATCTAAGTATTAAAATAGAAACACTAAATCTACTGGAAGACAGAATAGAAGTCTTGAAGATACTGCTACAAGCAAAGATTTTATGAACAAAATCTTTCATGCACAGGAAATAATAAACTGGGACTTCATCTTATTAAAAGCTTTTGCACAACAAAAGAAACCCCAGCAGAGTGAAGAGACAACACACAGTGTGGGAAAAAAAATTTCCACTAGCTGCTCCTCAGACAAAGGAGTACTATCTAGAATATATAAATAACTCAGAAAAATCAGATGTCTCACATTTAAAGGCCCAATCCAAAAATGGGCAGTTGAAGTGGAGAGCCACTTCTCAGATCAAATACAAATGGCAAATAAATACATGAAAGAATGTCCAACACCACTGCTCAAAAACAATGCTGAGATTCCATCTCAATCCAGAAAGAGCTATTACTCTATCAATAAATCCGCCAACAAAAGTGCTGGTAGGGTGTGGGGAATATGGAGCCCTTTTCCATGCTGGTGGAGGCATAGACTGGTACAGCTACTGTGGAAATCAGTGCGGAGATTCCTCAAACAACTAAAACTAGAGGTTCCATTTGATCCAGCTGCTCCCCTCCTACGTATGTTCCTCAAAGAATCAAAAGCATCATATCACAGTGATATATGTACACCCATGTTTATAGAGGCACAGTTCGTAATAGCTAAATCCTGGAAACAGCCCAAACGCCCATCAACTGACAGATAACAAGGATGTGGTTTCTCTACAATGGAGTACTACTCTGTCACAAAGAATAAGCTTGAGACATTTGTAGCTAAATGGATGCATCTTGAGATGATACCCTTAAATCAGACACATGCTTAAATACATTGTTTCTCTGGTGTAAGGGACTGAAAGTGGAACAATCAAAATGTGTAGTAGATATTGGGAAATGAAAAGAAAATGTTCAAATGAGAAGGGGAACAAAGAAGGGGTTGCGGAAAGGAAAGAGACGAGAAAAAAAATAGAAGGAAAAAATGGAAAGAAATCTTTTGGAAAGAGGAGAGGGGGGTTGATGGGGGATGTGCATGTACAGGCACAAGTTTCTCATGAAGAAGTTATCATTATGTACATCTAAAATGCACCAATAAATGTGGTGCTTCAAAAAAACTTCTCTAAGAAAATGAACAGTTTTTAAAAGAAGCTGGGTTGATATCTAAAATGGATGTTAGAGAGGATGCTCAAGATCAGTTTATATCTTGCAAGCATTGTTCGTTCCAGTGCTTTTGTACTTTACCAGATTTATCTGAAGCTTTATTAGGCCAGTTTAATTAGGAGTCCAAATCAAGAAACTTTTTGCATGCAGGACACAAAGGATAGACTTAATCTAATTAGGCTATACAGAAGTCATTTACTGCTGGTAGTGATTCACACTTCCAAAAAATTGACAAAAAAGTGAAGGAAGAGTTTTGGGTTACCAGCAAATGCTGATATTGACATTATTCTTAAAATACAAAAGCACTTAAATTTTAGGGTTATTTTTCTTTCAAAAGTTCATGTGGAAAAATGAGATAAACATCTAACAATAATACAATTAATGTATGATACATAAGGAGTGATAGTTTGCCCTTGTACCTTTACATTTAAGCTTGTTATTTTATAGTGTTTAATTTCTCAATGTTCAGTTTACTTTGTAAGAGTTCATACTTTTTCTAAGTTTACTATGACATTCAAGTACAAACCTTTATGACAAAATTTCTCAATGATGTAGAATATGAATGTGATTATTTGATCATCATGAACTCGATCATTTGAATTTGATCATTATTTGATTGTGATCCTTAGGCACTGCAAACATGTATTAACAAAAAGTTTAAAACTTAAAAAAAATATATTTCCGGGCCAGGGATTTAGCTCAGTGGTTCTAGGGCCTGCCTAAAAAGCACAAAGTCCCTAGTTCAATCCCCAGTAACCACATACCACAGTACCGGGTGTGGTGACTCACACCAATCAGCAATCTGTGCCACACAGCACAGTGCTGGCCTTGGTGGCTCATGCCTGTAATCCCAGCACCTGGGAGGCAGAGGCAGGAGGACTGCGCTTGCCTGGGCTACATAGTAACCTCCGGCCCAGCCAGCACTACAAAGTGAGACCTTGTCTCATTCATATATAAATAAACAAATTTCCCCACCCAACCAACTAAAAACATGGCTTCCCATTCAATCTGACATCACCCCTTTGATTCTGAAGAAACTGGAGATTGGATGGACAGTAAGGCTGTGCAAAAGGTGACAGTGTATCAACAAAATTATTAAAAGCACAATTAAAAAAAAGGCAAGGCAGACCTCAGCTATGAAGAGTGCAATGCTGCCTCACAAAATATGAGATTTCAATTATGACTCAATGTTTATCTTTATTCATGAGATATTAAAGAGGGTAATAAAATATTCTGGCTATTTATGGAATAATATTTAAATAAAACAGTGAACACTTTACTGCAAGTGACCTGACCCAGTATTCAATTCAAGGCTTTTCTGGTTTTAAAGGAGGTATCTGTTTTAAGCCACACCAATAGGCTGTTAAAAGAAATAAGAGAGGGAAAACTTAAAAAGTGAAGGTTTGTGGTGAGATCATTTAATGGGAGCAGAAATGTTAACCTGATTCAGCAAATGGCACATCTATAGTCATACAATTTCTAGAACTATTTTGACTTCTAATTTCTACCAAGATCAACAAGCATTACTCAAGAGAAGCCAAATTTCTTTAAGAATCTCACTATAGCTTTGCACACAATGTAAGTAAGAGCGTAATTCTTTAATCTGAATGGTATTACTACTGACTTTTTTCCTCCACAACACCATCACTGACCTAAGTGCTATGCTTAAGAAATAACCAGGAAACTAGAAACAGCATAAGGATTATACTGACTTAATCGGAAGAGTGAAAATTAGAAGGAGTGTAAGAGACCACAAATGATGTAAAATTACGGACTAAAAATAAACCTATAGACAATTTGTAAAAACCAAACTAAACCTTATGATCAGAAGAGCTAAACATAATCAATATAAACCATGAAACTCACATCAAAAATAACATTCTAGCTGGGCATGGTGGCTCATGCCTGTAGTCCCAACACTTCGGAGGCAGAGGCAGTATTGTTGAGTTCTAGGCTTGCCTGGGTTACACAGTGAGCTCAGGGCCAACCTAAACTACAAAGCGAGACCCTGTCACAAACGATCTCCCCCCAACCAAAAAAACATTCTAACGATTTTTTTCTAAGACTGTTTTCTTGGCAAATGAGGTTCTGCCTATCCACAAATAGTTAAGTTCTCCTATGATTCATTTTTAGATGATTCATTTAGCTACATAAATTTTTCAGACTAAATTTCTAAAATACCTATTTCTAAAAAAAAGTAATACAGCTAGATATGGCAGTGCCACAGTCTGTAATCTCAGCACGTGGGAAGCTGAGACAGAGCCCTGCAAGTTGGAGGAGGCCAGCCTAGGCTACAATGAGATCATGTCTCAAAAAAAGTGTTGGGGGTGCAGCTCCATGGTAGAGAGCTCACATATGTAGCCCTTAGTTCAACTCCTAGCACCAAAAAATGTAATATAAAGACAATGAGAATTCAAGCAGGATTAAAATATGCATTTCATGAGTTGGGTTAACAAATGCAGTATATATTATTTTGAAAAGAACAGACATCAAACTCATGACTTTTATAACTTAAAATAAAAATTACGATCTAATGTTATTTGCCACGGTTTACTAATTAGGCATTCTCCTCATACAGTGCATTTGAAACAAGCGTTGATGTTTGAATCACAAACTTAAGGAGACGAGTAATGCTAATGAGAAACTTTCCTGACATTGAAAAAATGATTGGGCAGCAAAAGAAATTTTCTCTAAACAGCTAGGTCTTTCGGTGTTATTTCAAGGGAATGTGACCAATTCAATCACAATTTACAATATTTGAAACAATGAAGCTAACAAAATAAACATTATCAGTGACCAGACACAGGCCCGAACTACACTACCTGATAACTAAAATTAAAAAGTATAAAATTTAAATAGGAGAAATATATGCATTAAATCTTTTCAAAAATATTTAACTTTTAGTGGAAAAGGCCTGGCAGATTTGAATACAGTGCCTTAGCTAATTCATCATAAATTTAAAACTCACAAGAAAAGCTCCACATTTGAAGTAAAACGTTTATCAGGTCTTTCATCTTTATTAAAAGATTAAAACCAACAGTAAAATAAATAACCAACATTTTTTTTTTAGTATGTGTTTGCGATACATAATACATTTGTTTCAAGTAGTAACTTCGTATAATTTACAGTTTGACGACACTAAAAACAGGTTAAAAAAATAGTACTTACATTTCTACTGAATTTGGTGAAAGAATGGTGCATATAAAACCTGTGCATATAAACAATCGCAGTGTTTATTGTGAGCTGAGAGCTGGAACGCAACATTTAGGAAGTAATCTGAGAAAAACTTCATTTCATTCCCAAAACGATTTTGCTGGAAAATTCCTGATCTGTGGTTCTTTTTCGATGCCTTCCACTCACTCAACCAAACCAATCAAGATACAAATAAACAAAGCCCGGCGAAGGGAAATAGGCTTGAAGCCAAATAAACCGCAGAGGTAATAACTGGTAACCAACTCGCTCTTAATATTATTAAAAGAACCATGGAAATATTTTTCAGTAGCTACAACAGACTAAAATCAAACAGTTAAAACGCGCGCGCATACACCCACATACAATACCACGGGGAGAACATAAAGACCTCCAGAGCGTTCCCGTACGAGAACCGCCATCAAGTCAGGGAATGGCCTAGCAGAACCTTTCACTCTTTCCGTTTTAAGCTTCCTGCCATCTCTCGGAGAACACTTAAACCTTTCAGTTTTAATCTTCCAACCTGGCAACCCTTTCTCCGACACCGAGAAGTCGAAAGATCCGCTCCTCTCTTTCGATAATTCTAAGGATTCCCTCTGGCCTGGGCCCTATTCCCATTTCGGGCCGCCACCACGCGCAACACACAACGCAGTACTCTCGGCCTGTATTCCTGGGCCCTCTCACTCTTTCCCTCCTCCATTCGCCCCTCGCGGCTACCAGAACACAAGTCTTCTCTCCATCAAGGCGCGGCTGCGGCCCAAAGAAGGCGTAGGCAGCGGCGCCATGTTTGCGAGGCACTGGGCCCGGCAACCCGGCAAGGAAGACAGGGCGTCAGAGGCGGACGGCCAAAAACAGGAAAGGATACACATTGAGACGCTGCCCCATGTCCTGGATGAGGTTGGCCGACTGCTGCCGGTACGAGAGCTCTTTATCCGCCTCCACACCACAGCGGCGACTCGGTGTGTTTTCCAGCTGTTCCCGAGTAAAGAACCAGCGAGAAGAAGCTCCACGGCCCGACGCCATGACACTTCCTCCTACGCCCGCTCATTCACCCATCCCCCCCTCCCCTCCTGGCTCCTAGACTCCCGGCCAAGGCCGCTCAACCCCGCCCCACTTCGCTTTCCGTAGGGCACTCTTTGCCCCTTTTTAACTCCCCGCCACGGTCAGTGCGCATGCGTAGGAGCGAATTTCTCGGCTCGCGCGGGTCTTTTGTTTTCTTTTTCCTGCCTCCGCCCTCCCGCGTGCAGGACCATAATGCCCCGCGCCGCTTGTCATTGGGAGGCGCCGAAGTTAGGGATCGCTCACGAGGAAAAGGTCGGCGCGGTGCATGCCGGGTCTACAATTGCCCCGGCGAACGGGCGGGGAGGAGACAAGGGCGGAGGCTGGGAATTCGTTAGGGTGGAGAACTGCGTTGGTATCTCTGTGCCGAGGCCTCTCAGTGTGTCCTTCGAAGTCCCCTACTTTTTCTGGAACTGGTCCCTGTCGTCGTTTTAAAAACAGAAAGATGTTTATTTGTTATGGCTACACGCCATAACTACCATTTTCCTTTCGGGTTAACACATTTTCATAGTCGTGTAACTGTCCATAGTCTCCGCCTGAAAGTACGTAGAGTCACGCTCGCTGTACATTTGTCCGCGTTTGAGCCCATCCTGCCAAGTGTTGACTACCAGTACAGACGGTGGGTTTATTTTTAAAAATTAGTTTACGGTATTAGAACTGAATTTAAACGAGGTTTTCATTTCTGACTGGGAGGGCCCCCCCCACTTTATTACTGAAATTGAACCAGGCAGTGCTGAGCTATATTCCCCTTTCTTAATTTTTAAAAATTTGAGGTGCCGGTGTGTGGTGGCTCACACCTGTAATCCCAGCACTCGGGAGGCAGAGGCAGGAGGATTGCTGAGTTCGAGGCTTGCCTGGGCTACATAGTGAGCTCAGAGCCAGCCTGAACTACAAAGTGAGACCCTGTCTCAAAAAAAAAAAAAAAATTTGACAAGGTCTTGCGAAGTTGCTGAGGTTAGTCTCAAAGTTGCGACCTTGAAATAGTTGAGCTTACTGGCAAAGCTAGGTATTTTTCGACAGCATTTTGTTTTCTTTGAGAAGAGGTTGGAGAGAAGCAGATAGTGATAGTAATATCACACACTTGTTAATACCTTTGCTTCTCTCCATTGTATGTAAGTGAAATTTCTGCTCAGAGGCATTACTTTGAAGTGAGTGAGTTCCTCATCAAGCTCTCAGGCTTTTTTGCTTGTCCTCGTTTTGAGGTTCCTAGGCTCAATAAGGTAGTATTTTAGCAGCGCTGCCTGCCCCGTTATACCCAAATATTGAATTGATTATCAGTCATTATTGTGGACAGTTTCCCAAATAATTACATTTTTTACTGCCTTGTGCTTCACATCTTGTGTTATTTAGAAGTTCCTAAATGGGTATTGGGGATATTGCTGAATAGTGGAACTTTTGAATAATGTGCATAAAGCCGAGTTTGATTCCTAGCACTGAAAAAGTTCCTTGATTGATTTAAAGCAAAGTTTAAAAAATGCCAAGTTCTAATTCCCATTTTTGATAAAAACTTGATAAACAAGAAATTCCTCAACTTGATAAAGAGCATCTATAAAAAGACTTACAGCTAACAACTTAATAGTCAAAGAGTAGATTCTTCCCCCTAAAATCCAGGACAAGGCCAGGATGTCCCTTCTCCTGACTGCTTTCAGCATTGTTGTAGCATGTCTTAGCTAGTAAAATAAGAAATGAAAATTGAAAGAGAAGGAAGAAGAACCTTCTGTTCACAGATGACATCATTTATGTAGACTATCCCAAAGGAATAAATTATTGCAACTGATTAGTAATGATAAGGTTAGATCTGTATGGGGAAAACTATAAAACTGATGAAAGAAATTGGAGATTTTGAGGTTATAGATTAGAATATGCAGGATAAGTTTCAGCTCTTCTCAGGTTGATGATAATTTAATGTAATCCCCAACCAAAATTCCAGCAATTACTTTTTTAGAATTTGACAAAATAATTATAAAGTTTATATGGAAGAGTAAAAGACACGGGATGAACCAACATGATACTGTACAAGTTGGACTGACACTGCCTGACTTGAAAGGTATGGAGGTCAAGACAAGGTGGTATTGGTAAAAGACTAGACAAACAGGTTGTGGAACAGAATGATCACACAATGTACTGACCTTTGATACAAAGTTAAAGCAATTAAGTGGAGTAAAGGTAGTCTGTTTAATAGAGTGTGGAACACCTGGAACATACATATACATTCATATGTATATGTATGCATTATATATAGAAAGAAGGGATCTAGAATGGTTATACTTTCACAAAATTTAATTCAAAAGTGGATTATGAATTAAATATAGAGCATAAAGCTATAAAACTAAAAGATAACAGGAAAGATGCAGATGGTGTCACATTTGTTCATATGGTTTTAGATAAAACTTCAAAAGCTCAATCTCTTAAAGAAAAAAATCGGTAAGTTGGACTATTATAGATAGATGAGCTAGGTAAAAATATGGGCAGTCAGAGAGGGCTAGGTCTTAGAGAGGGTGAAGAAATGCACTGCATCTGCATTAGAGACACATCTGAAAACCAGGCCTCAAAAATAAAATGACCAGAACTAGCTAGGTATGGTGGTACAACCTCTAATCCCAGCTCCCAGGGAAGCAGAGGCAGGAAGGTCACTGATAGTTCAAGGCCAGCCTGGGCTACATAGTGAGTTTATGGCCAGCCTGAACTACGAGACAAGACCCTGTCCTTAAAAAAACAAAAAATAAATAAATAAAGATAAAAGAACCATTAAAAAAATGACCAGACCTATATACTTCTTTAAAGAACAAATACTGGGCCTAATGAAGTCTGATAGAAATCAGCCACCATGGTTGAGTGACCATAGACCTCTGGACCCAGAACTTAGGAGAATCTTTGTTCTTTCCATCCATGCTTGTACAAGACCCGGGCCTTTGATAGTTTAGTTGGTAGATGGAGGACTGTAGCAGATCCATCCTTGTCACATGACTTGTTTGCTAGTTGGACCATCATCACCTACTTGTAACATTATTGGTTGTTCATGGCTGTGGCCCAGGTTGTGCCCTTATAGGTTTCATGCTATAAAACTCTGTGAAGTGGGGTCTTTGAGCTACTCAGGTCTCCTTCCTTCTCAGAAGCTTTCTTATCAATAAATATCTTCCTACTTTTAACCTGCATTGTTCCTAGGACTCATTCTTTGATTTCTAGAGAACAAGAACTTGATATATCATACAGTTAACAGGTTGGGAGATACACTGTTTCATATTTCATCTTCAGTATTATTTTTTGTTAAATAGAACTACATTAAAAACTTTTCTGCTGTGAAATACAATATTTAAAAGGTGAAAATAGAAGGATGAAATACTGTAGAATACATCTGATAAAAGACATCTAAAATATGTAAAGAACTTTAAAAATTCAGCATTGATGCATACCTATAATGTAATCCCAGCAGTTGGGAGGCTGAGGCAGGATTGCTGAGTGTTTAGAGCCAGAGTGGACTACAGAGTGAATTCAGCATCAGTCAACACCCTGTCTCCCATAAATTGAAAGAGGGGTGGGGCTCTGGCTCTATGGTAGAGCCCTTGCTTGGTACATATGAGATTGAATGCATAAATTAAAAAGAAAAAATGCATAAATTAAAAGAAAAATAATCCAGCAATGAGGAATTAACTTTTTTTTTTTTTGAGACTGGGTCTCACTTTGTAGTTTGGGGTGGTCCTGAGCTCACTATATAGTCCAGGCAATCCTGGAACTCAGCAGTCCTCCTGCCTCTGCCTCCAGAGTGCTGGGATGACAGGCGTGAGCCACCATGCCCAGTATTGTATGTGGTTACCAGGGATCGAACCAGGGACCTTGCGCTTGCTAGACAGGCACCAGAACCACTCAGCTAGATCTCCAGCCCAACGTCTCATTTTTTAAAAATATTGAAACATTTATTGGTATATTTTAGACATACATAATGCTAATGCTTCCTTCTATTTTCACTTTTTTTCCTTGTCCCTTTCTCCCTCCCCTCTCCCTTGTTCCTTTCCCATTTGAACATTTTTATCCCATTTTCTAATTAACTGTTATACATTTTAGTCCTTATTTCCACTTTTGGTTTCTTACACCAGAGAAATAAGGTAGCATTTAAATTTGTGTGTCTGATTTATTTCACTTAAGAGATTGATCTCAAGATCCATCCATTTAGCTAGAAATATCTCAAGTTTATTGTTCTTTGTGGCAGAGTAGTACTCTATTGTATGAGAAACCACATCCTCGTTATACATTTGTCACCTGAGCATTTGGGCTCTTTGCAAGATTTAGCTATTATGAACTGTGCCACTATAAACATGCGTGTACATATATCACTGTGGTATGGTGCTTTTGACTCTTTCAGGAACATGTAGGAGGAGAGCAGTTGGGTCGAACAGAACCTCTAGGTTTAGTTTGAGGAATCTTCACACTGATTTCATAATAGTGTACCAGTCTGTGCCCCCACCAACATGGGGAAGGGTCCATATTCCCCACACCCTACCAACATTTTTGTTGGCCAATTTATTGGTAGAGTAATAACTTTCTGGGTTAGATGGAATCTCAGCATTGTTTTGACCAGTTGCGTTGGACATTCTTTCATGTATTTATTTGCTATTTGATCTGAGAAGTGTCTCTCCATTTCAAATGCCCGTTTTTGGATTGGGTCTTTAAATGTGAGACATCTGATTTTTCTGAGTTATTTATATATTCTAGATAGTACTCCTTTGTCTGAGGAGCAGCTAGCAGAAAATTTTTTTTCCCACACTGTGTGTTGTCTCTTCACTCTGCTGGGGTTTCTTTTGCTGTGCAAAAGCTTTTAATAAGATGAGATCCCAGTTGTTGATTCTTTGTAGTATTTCCTGTGTGGTCTGGGTTTTGTTCATGCCTGTGTCCTCAAGCCGGATATCCCAATTTTATTTATTTTTAAAATTTTTTGTACTATGGATCAAACCCAGAACCTTGTGCTTTAGCCCAGTTTTAAACAGGGCAAAAATTTTGGTTGGACCACTTAGTGAAAAGAAGAGAGACTGTAAAATAGCATATGTAAGTATAATGTCTGGGGAGAGGTATATGCCATGCCATGCCACACCACACCGCTGCTCTGTTGGAACATGCAGCTCCTAGTGATTTTAAACCTAGGATTGGTAAAAGACCAAGAAAAGGAGAGTTTAAAATAAAAGCAGACTATTTGAAAGTGAGGCAAAAAGAGGTAGGAAGGAGCACACAAGAGCCACTGTAGACCACTGGATGAGTAGGGAGTATTTCAGCTTGGGATCATGTGGTTGCTAGGAGGTGCAGTGCTACAGAGCCACATCCCTGGCCCAGAAATTTGTATGTTAATCGTGCTACTAGGGATTTTCCTGAGTTTAATTTCTTTTCCTTTGTCTGTCTGATTGCTGGAGTCTAATATGCAGAGGCAGAATCTGCCTTCAGCAGCAGTTAGTAAAATCTCTCTATTAACTTCTGACAAAGCCAATGAAGCCTTCATCCTATCTTTTCCTTAACCATGGCCCCCATCCCTACAAAAGATGCTCAACATGTATTATAAGAGTATTTTTCTTTTGATTTTATTTTAATTTATTAATTAGATTTTAAAAATTGAGTTAGTCCCTTACATGTTCTCATATATACCAGGAAAGGAGCACATCCTTTTTTTTTTTTTTTTTTTTGGAGACAGGGTCTCGCTTTGTAGTTCAGGCTGGCCCTGAGCTCACTATGTAGACCAGGCAAGCCTCGAACTCAACAATCCTCCTGTCTACCTCCCGAGTGCTGGGATTACAGGTGTGAGCCACTATGCCCGGCCCTGTGGTATGTGGTATTGATTGCTGGTGGGCGTGAGTCACCACGCCCAGCATTCTATGTGGTTACCGGGATAGAACTAAGGACCTTGCGCTTGCGCGGCAGGCGCCGGAACCACTGAGCTAATTCTCTGGCCCAAGCACATCATTATTTTTCAGAGTATTAAAATAAAAAAGGAAAAAGTTTGTTTTGTACATATAATATAAAATTTAGACAAATGAATACAAAGAAAATATTCAATAAATAAATTTATGGATGAATTTTAATAGACTGCTTCTATATCTGATCAATGAGGCTATGTACAGAACTATATAAGAATATATCCTTAATTTTCAGAAATAAGATTAAAATTTGTTATGTAATATGTATGACCAAAATGCATGTTATGTGATTGAAATATTCCCACTGAATATAAAAAAATAAAAAATTCTATGAATACGAGGCACCCTAAAATGTCTTCAGGAAACCAGAAGATACAAAGATTTTTAGATTGATGGTTTATTTCATTGAAAAATTAATTCAGTTTTCAAAATAGATTTAGTTTTAGGGCTATATTGCCAATATTCAATTACTTATCAAAATATTTTTTCTGTCAAATGTTACTTAAAAAAGAAAGATGAAGTGCATGAAGGAGTAAGAATGCAGCAGAAAACTAAAAGAGCCCACATATCCTTTTCCTTTAATTTGTCATATATAAGGTTTTTATATACAACCATTATTTAAATTCTATAATTATATCTGTACTTATGGCTAGGAATTTCCTGTTTGTGATTTATTATTATGTCTTCTTACAAAAAATGCCTCTAAGTTACTATAAATGTATTCATTGAGCTTTGTTTTCCCTCTCTGGCTTTTTTTAATTTAATTAAATTCCTTTGTACATTTTATGTACATCTTACAATCACACACAACATTGGGGAATTTGTACCACTATATGAAACAAGTTAATTCTCATTTTTACCCACATCCCCACCCACCCACACTTCCCCACCCCCTATATACATGTTCTTTTATTTTCTTTTGGAATCATATTTATTTCTTCCCCTCATTACGTTCCCACACCAAATTCCCTTTGGAAATTTCTCATTCTACAAAAACTGTCATCCCTTCTAGAGCTCATTTACATCTACAGGTGCTCATAGCAAAGAAAATATCTGGTATTTGCATATCTGTGATCTATTTGTTTCACTTACAAGTGTGTCCTCCAGGTGTTTCCATTTGTACATAAATGAATGAATGTTGTCATTCTTTAGGGCAGAATAATACTCCATTAAAAAAACCAAAACAGTCTCTAGTTGATGGGCATTTGGGTTGTTTCCAAGATTGGGCTATCATGAACTGAGCTGCTATGAATAAGGGTGTACATCTGTCTTTCCAATGTGATTTTTAAAGTTCTTTTCAGTATATTCCTAGCAGGGGAATAGCAGGGTCAAATGGGACCTCTAGTCCTAGTTTACTGAGGAATCTCCACAATGGTTGCACAAGTCTACAGTCCCAACAGTGGAGAAGGGTTGCTTTCTCCCCACAGCCTTGCCAGCATTTATTGTTGGTTGATTTTGCAATAGCAGCCATTCTTTGTGGAGTGAGATCAAATCTCAGTGTTGTTTTCATTTGCATCTCTCGAATGACCAGTGATGTTGAACATTTCTTCATATGCTTCTTAGCTGCTTTGACTTCTGCCTCTGAGAAGTGTCTGTTCATTTCAGATGCCCATTTCTGAATTGAGTCTTTAAACTTGGGGAGGCTGATCTGTTTAAATTCTTTATATATAGTAGATAATAGCCCTTTGTCTGATGAACAGCTAGTAAAGATTTTTTTCCCCATGTTGTTGGTTGTCTTTTAGTGGTGCCAGTGACTTCTTTTGCTGTGCTCTTCAGTAGGAAGAGATCCCATTTGTTGATTCTTTCTGCTAGTTCTTGTGCTATAGAGGTTTTATTCATGAAGTCTTTACCTAGACCATGTCTCCAAGAGTTTTACCTAACCTGTTTTCCAGCAGGTTTATTGTTTCTGTTTTAATGTTTAAGTGTTGAATCCATTGTGATATGTGGTATTGATGGCTGGTAGGTGTGAGTCTCCACGCCCAGCATTGTATGTGGTTACTGGGGATCGAACTCAGGACCTTGCGCTTGCAAGGCAGGCGCCGGAACCACTGAGGTAATCCTCTAGCCCTTGAATCCATTGTGAATTTAGTTTTGTACATAGTGAAAGAGATAGGTCTAGCTTTAGTTTTTGGCAGGTTAAAGCCCAGTTTTTCCAGCACCATTTGTTAAAGAGGCTGTCTTTCTTTCACTGAGGATGTTTGGCTCCATTTTCAAAGATGAGGTGGTTTAGTGTATCCAGATTTTTTTCTGGATCTTCTAATCTATTCCCTTAGTCCTCAGGTCTGTTACTTTGTCTCTGGCTTTTTTTTTTTAACCACCCTTTCTCAACCAACTCAGGCCTTCTTACAAGAAGAAAAAATCAGTACAATGACCGCCCCCCCCTTTTTTTGAGACAGGGTCTTGCTTTGTAGTCCAGGCTGGCGCTGAGCTCACTATGGAGCCCAGGCAAGCCTCAAAGTCATCAGTCCTCCTGCCTGTGCCTCCCAAGTGCTGGGATTACAGGCGTGAGCCACCATGCCTGGCATTGTGGTATGTGGTACTGATTGCTGGTGGGCATGAGTCACCATATCTGGTATTGTTGTATGTGATTACTGGGAATGAACCAGAGACCTTGTGCTTGCTAGGCAGGCACTGGAACCATTGAGCAAAGACAGATGTACAACTCTCTGGCCCTACAATGACACTTTTAATGAGTTGTCTAGATGGGATCATTGTTTAGAATGTGAAAATGGGGAAAGGGGCCACTTATCTTTATTAGTCCTTTTTATCCTGAATACTTTATTAGATACCTATTACTCCCTTTTCCCCTTTTTGGTCACTGTCATGCTTGTAGTAAAAGAAAAAATGGTGAAATAATATGGAAAGTCTGGACTGCATGTTCTGGAAACATTTTTTCAGATGCATTTTTTATTGTTTTTTGTTACTGGGGATTGAACTTGGGACCTTGGGCTTGTGAGGCAGGCACCAGAAAAGATGTATTTGATTTAAAAGAGCATTCTTAATGATTTGTAATTGCAAGAGTGGAAACATGAGTGTGTTCATAAGTTGAAAAGTAGATTACATCTGTGTAATTTTCCTTCATATAATTCAGCCATGTGTAAAAGGACCAACAAAAAGCAAGACACTGTGTAAAATGAGAAAAGAAATGAATAGGTACAACTACTTGCAAAATCAGATTGTAGCAGTATACACATACCAAAAAGCAAGAAAGAAAAATAGGTGGACAGTTACCTTTTCAGGTGGATACATTAGTTTAGTTTGATCTTTTTGAACTTTAACATTTTTAGGAAACTATTAAGTTGTCCATATTTTTTTTCGGAAATTGTAACATTGTTTTTCAATTTTTTTTTGTGACAGGATCTCGCTTTGTAGTTCAGGCTGGCCCTGAGCTCACTATGTAGTCCAGGCAAGCCTCGAACTCAGCAATCCTCCTGCCTCTGCCTCCTGAGTGCTGGGATTACAGGCGTGAGCCACCACGCCAGGCACTGTGGTATGTGGTATTGATGGCTGGTGGGCATGAGTCACCACACCCAGGGTTGTATGTGGTTACTGGGGATGGAACTCAGGACCATTGTGCTTGATAGGCTGGCGCTGGAACCACTGAGCCAAATCTCTGGCCCTGTTTTTCAATTTTGATTAGAAAAATCTTCAGAATCATCTTTTTAGTTTGAATTTAAAATGTATTTAATTTGATGAGGTACCCTTAAGAGTCTATCTAGAATATTGGTTTATATTTTCTGGCTGAGTGAATTAATTGGATTGAGGCAGATCTGGCTTCTATTTTTTTTTCTTTCTTATTGGTACTAGGGATCAAACTTGAGACCTTGAACTTACAAGGCAGGCACCAGAACCACTCAGCCCTGCCTTCTGATTTAAAAGACACAGGGAAAAGTGTTATACAAGGAAAAGAGAAATATTTGGATGGTTATGAATGGTTGGAATCTGGTGATGATGGTTTTTCCCCCAGTATATATTTTAGAGAAGTACCTATAGTAGTACATAAAGAAGGAGATAAAATCTTGAAAAACCTAGATTGTTGTGTAAGTAGTGTTGTTCCAGACCAGGCAATGAAATATTTCTACTTTTGCTAAACTCTGTATGGATAATGGCACCTGAGAATATCTGCTATCACTATGTAGTATCTAATAGATAGGTTTGTGAATATATATATTTGTTATAGACTGAATTTTGTCTTCTAAAAATTCTTATGTTGAAGCTCTAACCCAGCACCTCAAAATGTGGCTGTATTTGGATATAAGGTCTTCAGAGTTGAAGTTAAAATGATGTAAATGGTCTGAGCCCTAATCTAATATAGCTGGTATCATAGAAAAAGAAATTAGGTTGTAGACATATACATGTATAGATGATATTGAATAAAGTGAGTCAGTCACTTTTGATAAAGGGGCAGTTATTACATACTATATGCCAAAAGTAGTCAAATATAGAATATGTGAAAAACAAATTTTTCGAGAAGATTTGGGGAAGGAAAAAACAGTAACATGTTTCATATTGTGTCATTTAACTTCAATGTTTATTTTTTTAAGGTAGATTGGAGTAGTAAGCAGAATGGCGGGTGAGCAAAAACTTACAAAGCAACAAAGGGCAAGAACGATGCAGTGATTAAACTATATAAAGTGAACATAATAAGATAAGAATAGTTTAGTAAGAATTAGATCTCTTCACTTTGATGAGTGATCAGTTCAAATTGCATGCCAACACTCTTGATTTTCTGGACTAGTGGAAGGGAAAAGAAGTATGAGGGAACCAAACCAAAGTGAAATGGTTGTTTTGAAAAATTACATTTAATTTTGGGATTCAGCCAGAGGTATGTGAACTACAGAAGTTCATTACTTTTCCTAGTGCCACGTATAGCATTCCAGGTGAAAGAATAAATTAAATGAGTAGAATAAAGCTATCCTGGTATTTCCCAGCTTACTGTGAAAACTACAATTATATATTCTGCTCAGTATTTAAGTTAAAAGTTTCTGCTAAAAGTTTGTAGAAAGGAACTTTTCTCCAGAATGGATCACATCCATTCTGTAATCAGAATGTTCCTATAGTTTTGCCTTCCTTTTCATTTCCCATCCTGTACCCCTAAAGCCTTATCTTTCTTACTCGATTCAGCCCAAATTCTAGTATCTGCCCCATTGTTTAAGACCAAGTGAATTCCTTTTACTGAAACTTCTTTGAAGTTTGTATGCTGAGTAATTGTTCCATGAACATGTATATTACTTTCTTAATGGAGTTGTAAGCATATGTGTACATCTTCATACTGTGGTAGGTAAAACATTCCCAGCCAAATTATGACCTAGTGGAATGTATTAAAAGTGAACTAACCAGGTTATTTGGGGCCAATTTACATGTTCAAAATGGAGAATCTACTTTATCCCCCAAGATTGATCTGGTGTTGGCTTTTCACTATATAAATCATTACTGACATTTTATTTTTTAAATCTCTTCCAGGTTAAAAGATGCTGTGTTATGGCTTGTGTCTAGATGTCAGCTCAAAGCCTCATGTGGATATAGGTGGGCGAATCTAGAGTGTGTTATGCTAGGTCTAAGAGTGTGTGAAACACTACAGTTGAGTGCTTGATTTGGTACCGCCCTAATCCCAGCAGTCTGAATAAGATAAAAATGAGCAGAAAGACACTGTTAAACCCTCTTGTTACTTTTTGCTGTGTTGTGCTGCCAAGAGCTGCTTCTCTTGTTGCTTTTGCTGCCTCTGGCCACCATCAGCTTCCTCTCCGGAAGGTCTGTCTGCCATGCCACCCTGCCTTGGAGCCAGCCTATTGTGGATGAAATCATTATGAACTGTGAGCTAAATAAACATTTTCCCCTTTTAAAGGTCTGGTATTTTGTCTTAGCAATGAGAGAAAAGTAAATAACACACCTGGGAAAATAATTTTGATTTTTCTATGAAATACAGAAGGAAAACACTTATAAATCATTTTTGTTAGGAATAATTTAGAGTATTTGGTAATATTCTACTTCAGAATAGAAGACTTCCAAATAGGATTTTAGTAATATGTGTGATATTTAAAAATAAAAATTTAAAAAGAATGAAATCTTGAATTCGGTCAAATTGTTTTGTAGTGAACTCATTCAAATTGTTTTCTTTCCAGACCCAAAAATGCCAGAGCATTACCGGCTTTGAGTTTATCCTACAAAAGGAAAAGAAAAAAATTTTATTTTAAATATTACTGTTTTAAGTATTTTATTAGCTTTCTCTGGTTTTAAAATTTCAGTCCACAATATAAAAGTGTTATCAGATTGTTACAGTGAATATCTTATACATATCTTCTTAATTCATGTTTTATTCTACTATCTGAAATCTAAATTGAAACTAGATTATAGGAGGAGAAGAGAATCATATAAATGGGAGAACCCTCTTAGAATTGGCCTTCTTTGGAAACTTTCCGTGAGCTCTCCAATTCTATCCAGAGACAAACACAGAGAAAAGGTACAGTTAGCTCCAATGGGACAAGAGGGCTAGAAACAATACCTAGAAGTAACCTAGCTAGTCTCTGGCTTCTAGTCATATAGCTTAACTTTTTATGTGGCCCTGAATGAATGGTGAGCTCTTCCTTAATAAGGAAAGTGATACACATGAAATATCTCACAGGTATAAATCTGTATGTCTCATAAATTTCATGTAAGAAAAATTCTTAATTTTTCTCTACCTACTCCCCAGTCATAGACCGTCAACTCTCCAGAGAAAAGAACTGATCTTCGTGTGCAGTGGTGCACACCTGTAATCCTAGCTATTCCAGAGCCTGAGATATTGAAAGTTCAGGGGCAGCTTGGCCAATTTAGAGACCCTGTCTCAAAATAAAAATAAAAAGTGTTGGACATGTAGCTCAAGTATAGAGTGTCCTTGGGCTCAATCTCCAGTACTGATGGATGGATGGATGGATGGATATATGGTTAGATAGATAGGGACAGATTTGACAGGCAGCTTTGTGATACCTTAGTTGTTTTTTGCCCAGCCTGCAAAGGGGATACTTTATGTGAAATAGTCAGATATCCCAGTTGAAAATTTGCAACTAGTATACTTAAGAATGAGTTCTTGGGATTTGTTAATGTGCTTTAAGATTATTCAGGAGAGTTAATGAGCTGTGTCTTTAATAAATTAGGTAGAGATAACTCAGAAACTTTTGGATTCTACTCTGGAAGAAAAGTAGTAACTACAGAAAAGGGTTATGACTAAGATTTATTAATATTTTTAAAAAGCTGTTTGCTTATTTTCATTTTTGGTCATCCATGACCCTTGGTAGGGATTGATGGTGAAGTTCCTAGGAAAGACTTGTAATTTTAGAGGATGGTAATGAGAAAGCTAGATAGCAAAGTAGAGGAATTATGAGGATAATGCATCTGATTTTAAACCCATTTTGATTTAGGAGCCTAAGTGGTAGAAGAGGTAGTAATAGCATTATGGTACATTTTGGTATCATTTACACCCTAAAAACACCAGATGCCAGGAAAAACGCAAAGTTATTTCAGGACTGATTCCTTAGGTCCTTGTTATTGAGAATTTAGCCTTTGTTTTTGAGACAGGGTCTTGCTATGTAGTTCATGCCAGCCTGAATTTACCACATAACCTACATTGGCCTTGAATTTGTGGGGATCCTTCTACTTTAGATCCCTGAGTGCTGGGATTACAGGCATGTTTTATCACAGCCAGCTGACATGTAAATATAAGCACCTAAATGACTAGAGTTATAACTTTTTGAGATCCATAGATAACCGAAATGTTAAAGGAAAAAATTGAGACATTACTTTCATATGATATCTTTTACCTTCTAGCTTATATTATCGATATGCTTCTTTACAGTTTTCTCTCTTCACTTTTGAATTTAGTCATGTTAGGTTGGCTTTCAGCTGTTTTATATTCCTTTGCCTTTTCATTTCATTTTTTTGTGGTTCTAGGGGTTGGACACAGAACCTCCACACTGAGCCACAGTTTTTCTATTTTGAAACATTGTCTTACTGTATCTTTAGTTGGCTAGGCTTAAATTTGTGATCCTCCTGCCCCAGCTGCCTGGATGTTGGGATTATTTTTGTGAGGCATCACAACCAGCTATCCTATGTCTATTAATACTTTATCAGTGGTGGTGAATCTATGGTACACATGCAACAGCAAACTATTGGTATCATTGAAAGCTCTAAAAGTTTATCACAGCAGGCTTAACTATTTCCTAAGAGAGAAATAGCTCTAGGAATGTTAAGTGTAATAATTTATTTGTTCTTTGTTAACATGTGTTAAAGTGTTCTGAAACTAAATGTAGTTAGGGCAGGAAAATGCAAGAACATGTAGTAAAACATACAGTATACCTTTGTTTCTTCGTCAAATTCTTCCATGGATTCTATTAATTTCCCAGGTTCCAATTCACCTAGTGGAAAAGGGTAATCAGTACCTAAGATGACTTTATCCTGAAAACAGAAAATATATTTTAACTTGTAAATTGGTAGAACATTAAAAAGTCTCCTGTAAACTTTCTTTACTTATTTATTTTTTTGGTGGTACTGGGGATTGCATTCATGACCTTGCACTTGCCAGGCAGGCAGTGGCACCAGTGAGATAAATCTCCAGCCCCCAAACTTTCTTATATTTACCTACTATAAGCACTCGTAGTAAGATAACAAATATTTCTGATTAATAAAACTAGGAATCTGCTCTACTTAGATTTAATCGTTCTAATTTTATTTGACTTTTCTTCCAGCAGATGTCGCTATTAGGTGCCCTAAACTTGCATATCAACCCCATCCTCAAGAGGTGGAGGGAGCTAGAAAGAGGGGTGAGGGAACGAAAAAAGAATTAAGATGTGTTATGTACATTTTATTTTTAAAAATGTATCCCACTTGTACAAGAAATAAATACAAGGAAATTAAATTACTTGTAACAGCATAGCTTACTAAATTATAGAATATCTGAAAATAAATAGGAATAAAGAATACTTATATATGCTGAAATGAATAATCCAGAATTATGAAAAGGAATGATCTTGAAGTGACAGTGTAAAAAGGAAAAAATTTAGAACAGTGTATCTACTATGCTCATGTTTCTGTTTTTAACAAGGACCTGTAGGTGCATAAATATATATACTCAGTCTATTTCAGGAATGGTTCCCAAGAAACAAATAACATGAGTTGCCTTTGTGAAAGAGGGTTGAGGGCAAGGAGACCTACTTTCCCCCTCTGCCCTGCTCACTCCCTTCCTCTCTTCAAGATATAACATAGGCAGTATAAATTAATCCTTTTAAAATATACAACTTACTGGATTTTAGTATATTCATGAACTTGTATAAGTTTCTGAGGTGAGATAGAAAAAATGAGAAAGAAGACAAAAATCATAAAGTAGAAATTGAACTTTTAATAAAAACTGCAGATTTGGGACACAGACTAAGTTAACAATTCCTAAGATCCTTAAAACTACAGCAAGCCTGGGCCATGTTTTTTTTACATGTAAATGGACTTTGGCCTTTCCCTTTTCTTTATAAGTAGGCTTTCTTTTATGGATGGGCTACAGGTGTATCATTCATGATGGCTTTCTACCTGTTAACCAGCCCTGCCAGCCTTTCCTTACAGAAAGGGCCACTACCTATCACCTGTAAATTGAATCCTATCTTCTGTAGAGTCACAAATCCCACAGATTTCCACCCCTAATCTCTATAAATATACCTAGCTCTGAAGTTCATTTTTAAGAGCACTCATTTCTTTGAATGTATACTTTTAAAATTCTACCTAATAAATCCCTTTATGTCTTTTATTTCTGGTTAAGTCTTATTTTGGGGGAAATATAGTAACTATAGACTGTCCACTCAATAACTACAGAATAAATATTCTCAGAAGCACATCGAACCTTTTGCAAAATAGATAACATACCCATAAGGCATACTTATGTAAATACAAAATATCCCGTGTATATTATAGCACACATGTTTTCAGATCGTAATTTAGTGAAACTAGAAATCAATGACAAGCTACAAAAGTTATGCAAACACAGAGATTAAATAATACAATTGAAGGATGGGGGAGGGTCACAGACTAAGGATCTAGGATCCTTATCTAGGATCAAGTGATAATGCCAGTACAAGTAGAATTTGTGGGATACAGTGAAAACAGTCTTAAGAGGGAAGTTTATAGCTGTAAATGCTGTAAGAGTGAACCCCAAATAAATAATCTGAAAAGGCACTGGTCCAAGAAAACACCCCCCCCACGCAAAACCCCATAGAAAACTCCCCCAGAAATTGATGAAATTGACAGTAAAAAGAACGAGTCAAAGACCTGGTTCTTCTGAAGAATTAACAAAATATGCAAACTTTTGCAATCTTTAAGCAAGGAGGAAAGAAAACATTCATCTCCATGCATTTGGAAATGAAAAAAGGTGAATTCATAACCAGTATTACCAAAATCCAGAAATTATTAGGAACTACTTTGCAAACCTGTTCTCTAATAAATTGAAGAATCTGGAAGAAGTAGGTTCCCAGATACATATGAAATAACAAAACTGAACTAGAAAGATATAAAACCCCTGAATATTTCAGTAAATGGGAATGAAACTGAGGCAGTAATATGAAACTTACCCACTAAGAAAAGGCCAGGACCTGATGGATTCAGCTTTACAAGAACTTCAGGGAAGACCCAATGCCATTATTCCTCAAACAGTTTAATGAAATTGAAAAGGATGGAGTATTTCCAAAGTCATTCCTAGAAGCCAGCATTACCTTGATTCCCAAATCCAACAAGGATAACAGTACAACAACAAAATAAAAAACTATAGGCCAATCTCTTTGATGAATATAGATGCACAAATCCTCAATAATATACAAAATAGATATGGAAGGATCTTAATTTGATAAAAGCTATTTATGATTAACCTATTATCAATATAAAATTAAATGAGGAAAAACTAAAAGATTTTCTTCTAAAATCAGGAATAAAACATAGATGATGTCCACTATCACCATTCCACTTCAATATAGTACTTGAAACTTTAACTTTTAATTAGGCAAGAGAAAAAAATAGAAGGGATAGATATAGGAAAGAAAGTCAAATTACTGATGACATGACCTTTATATAGAAGGCATGTCTTTCACCATGTAGTAAAATAGATAAAAAATGAATCAAATTTTACATATTAAATTAATTTTACATATTAAAACAGAAGATAACACAGGTAAAGCTCTTGAAAACTTAAGTATAGAAAGGACTTTCTGAGCAGAACCACAATTACATAAGAAACATCGAGACTGAATGAATGCTATTCTATCGGAAAGCTTCTGCACAGCTAAGGAAACAACAGAATGAAGAAACAACCTAAAGGATGGGAAAATTTGCCAGCTACTCCTCACAGAATTAAATTAGAATCAAAAAAGCTTACACACCCAAATAAGACCCAATTAATGGATGTGAAGCTGAAGTAGACACTTCTCAGAAAAAGTACAATACTTATGTGAAAAATTGTTCAACATCTCTGACCTACTGCTTTTATCTAGATGTCCCCCAAAGCCCCATGCCCTCAGAGGTGGAGCTTTTGTGAGTGACTGAATCATGGGTGTGATGCTGGATTATGGGCATGTGTTGCTAAATTAGTCCATTGATTGGTTTAGGATAGTTACATGTGACTGAATTTATTTACTGAAGATGGAAAACCCACTCGGTGTGAGTGATACCACCTAATTGGCTTGTAGATGGAATAATAGAGGAAGAGCAGAAGGAATAATGCTGCTTCTTGTCTGCCATGTCATATACTCTTTCTTCTCTGCCCTGGTACCCTGCAGAGACAGCTGACAAAGGACTGATACTTCTACAAACTGTAAGTGAAAATAAACCATTCCTGGGCTGGGAATGTAGCTCAGTGGGACCTGCCTGCCTGGCAAGTGAAAGGTCCTGAGTTTGATCCTTAGCTCCACAAATAAACCATTCCTTCTTTAGCTTGTGAGTGTCAGGTATCTTGACCCAGCAATGAGGAAGTAACTAAGACACTGACCATTGGAGAAATGCAAATTAAAATAACACCAAAATGTCATCTTACTCTAGAAAGAGTGGCTATGCTGAATAAATAACAAATGTTAACAAGGCAGTGCAAAAAAAGAACTACACTGTTTATTTGAACATGAACTAGTATGACCACTATGGAAATCAGTATGGGGATTTCTCAAAAACTGGTAATAGAAATTCCATTTGAGCCAACTATCTCCCTTCTTGTATTTTCCTGAAAGAGTGAAAAAATCCTATTGTTGTATTCATGCATACAGATGTTTATAGCAGCACAATTCAGATAAATCTTAGAAGTCTATATGTCCATCAAGAGATAGGTGAGTAAAGAAAATGTATTTATACCCAATGGAGTACTATTCTACCAGTTATCTGTGGGAAAATGGAAGAATATTGAGACAGTACTAGTGAGTGATATCAGATATGCACAAGTTTATCACATAGTTTGCCTTATCTGTAGGGTAAAAATAAAGATCAAAATAAGTAGATAATAGGAATTAGGGAGATACATCTTGGGCAGGGGACAAAGAGATAGAGGTGGAAAAATTAAAAGAATTAAAGTGGTGCTGCACCTGACAAGCACAAGGTCCTAAGTTTTATCCATGGTACCAGAAAAAAAGGAATTAAAATGTGTTACGTGGGTGTACCAAATCCCCATGGTGAAAGTAATCATGTACTGTAAACTTGTACTAACAAAATTTTAGAAATTAATGAATATAAATAAAAACATGAACATATGCACCAACCTTGGATGCACAAGGGCCCAAGTTCAATCCCCAGTCTTGCAAAACAAACAAACAAAAACCCCATGATAGTAAATATTCAAAGGGAAATGGGGTTTAGGAGTTAGGAGGGGAAAGAAAAAATGTGATGGTTAGAAAAAAGGAACCAAAGCTTATATATAGAGGGGCAGGGGTTTGTAGAGTGGGCAGGGGAAGGGGAACAAAATTAAGTCATGTCATATACTGATGCAAATTATCAATGTTGAGCATGATCGTAATGTGTGTATATAATGTACCAATAAAGATTCAAATTTTAAAAAAGCATGGTCAGGGCTGGAGATTTAGCTCAGTGGTTCCAGTGCCTGCCTCCGAAGTGCAAGGTCTTGAGTTCGATCCCTGGTAACCATATACAATGCTGGGTGTGGTGACTCACACCCACCAGCAATCAGTACCACATACCACAGTGCCAGGCATGGTGGCTCATGCCTGTAATCCCAGCACTCAGAGGCAGAGACAGGAGGATTGCTGAGTTCCAGGCTTGCCTGGGCTACATAGTGAGCTCAGGGCCAGCCTGAACTACAAAGGAAGACCCTGTGTCAAAAAAAAAACAAAAACAAAAAACAACAACAACAACAACAACAAAGAAAAACATGGTCAAAAGTATCTTTGGAGGGGCCGGAGGGTTAGCTCAGTGGTTCCGGCGCCTGCCTCGCAAGCGTAAGGACCTGAGTTCGATCCCCGGTTACCACATATAATGCTGGGCGTGGTTGCTCACGCCTGTCATCCCAACACTTGGGAGGTAGAGACAGGAGGATTGCTGAGTTCGCGGCAGCTTGCCTGGGCACCATAGTGAGCTCAGGGCCAGCCTGAACTACAAAGCGAGACCCTGTCTCCAAAAAGCAAAAAAAAAAAAAAAAAAAGTATCTTTGGAGGAGATAATTTCCCATGCCTACTGTTATGATTTATATCTTAAATGTTTCCCAAAGTCTTATGCATTGCCAGGTAGAATACTGGGAGTAGTAGGATCATGGGTGTGATACTAAATTGAGGGTATAATAACTAGTTTAGTTCACTAATTGATTTAGTATAATTCTGGGAGTAGATAATGGGAAGGCCCAAACTGGTTGTGTGTTGCACTATTCAATAGGCGTATAGCCAAGGTATGATAAATGAAGTAAATAGGACACAGATGTGTAAATACCATATCATTTCTCTAGTATGAGAAACTGAAGGTGTAAATGAGCCAAAATGTATGATAGGTACTGTGAAATATGAAGAAAACGTTCAAAAGGAAAGGTGAAAGGGGGAGAGGGGAAAGTGAAGAAAGGAAAGAAAAAACTGGATAGTAAAATAAGGAAACAAAGCTTATGTATATAGGGGACTGGGGAGTTGTAGTGTTGGCAGGGAAATTGGAAAAATCAAAATATGTGTCACATACAGGTACAAATTCTCAATGTTGAATGTGATCATAATGTATGTATAAACTGTACCAATAAAATCAATTTTTTTTGTTTGTTTTTTGAGACAGGGCCTTGTGTTGCAGTTCAGGCTGGCCCTGAGCTCACTATGTAGTCCAGGCTAGCCTTGAACTCGGCAATACTCCTGTCTCTGCCTCCTGAGTGCTGGGATAACAGGCATGAGCCACCACGACTGGCATTGTGGTATGTGGTATTGATTGCTGGTGGGCATGAGTCACCATGCCCAGTATTGTGATACGTGATTACTGGGGATCAAATCAGGGACCTTGCATTTTGCCAGGCAGGTGCTGGAACTACTGAGCTAAATCTCTGGTTCATAAAATCAATATTTAAAAAAGGGAAAGGAAGGCCTGTTGTGCTTCAGCTGTTTTCTGCCTGCCTGCCATGGGCTGTTTCTCTTGCCATGCTGTTATGCTGCCTTACCTTGGACTGAGCAGACTTGGGCTAAAACCTGTATAACCTGAGCTACAATAAACCTTTCCTCCTTTAACTTGTGAGTGTTGGGTATTTTTTCTCAGCAATGAGAAAAGACACATGCTGAACAGTATAAGACTGGGGTATTTTCATTCTCTTGTATTTGTGAATTAGGGTTACATTATATACCCTGTTCATCTCCATCTCACATGAAATTCAAACTGATATGTAACTAATGGCAAAACATCAAATCAGAGGGGCTGGGGATTTAGCTCAGGTGGTACTGAGAAAGTTTGGATGCACAGGGCTCAAGTTCGATCCCTGGTACCGCAAAAACAAAAAATGAAAGTAATAGTCAATGACTCAGCATGTTCTTAGCCACCCCTAAAAACCCATCTGCATTTCACAGGAATGTAATAAAAGTCTGTACTTACTCTCTTTTTAAAAAAGATACACAGTCATTTGAATTAGAGTATTTTGTATTTGTTCCAGTAGTTGTCATTAGCAAAGGAAATAATTCCTTTGAATGAGCACACAAAAGGTAGCCATGTAAGTGGGTTTCTTGGGAAGTAAATGGAATGAAGGTCCATTATAGGTATTTTTGGATGTTTCAGTATTTGTTACTATGTTTGATATGTTGTGTCAAAATATTCTGGAGACTTGTCTTGCTTTTGGCTTTGTTAGAAGCTTGGGAAGTTGAGGTAGAAGTGATGCAGTGCCAAAAACTAGGACTAATCTTAGAAAAATGGAAAATTTAGGAAAATGGTAGAGTGGTAAACAACAATATTTCAGCCTCTTTGAGATTTGAAATGCAGACTCTGGAAAATAACAACTTGGGGGAACTAGGAAGGAAAATTAAATAGAAAAATCTGATAGGAAAATTAAAACCTACAGAAAAATTGAGAAGACAGAACATAATGAAGAGCAGGCAGGAGACAATCTTTACTCTTAGTTTGGCTCCTGGCTTAATGGCTTATGAGAAACTACACCAAGACACATTGAGTGGGGAACTCCAGAGGGCTTCAGGGAGAAATGCAGCAGTGAAATGGATTGGCAGGTAATGGGAGCTGCAGCTTCTGGTGAGTGATTCCAGTCCAAATCCCTACTATACTCCCTGGAGAGTAATTGGTTGGACACCTTTCCAGGGAAGGGTTGACTACTGAACTTTGAGACTCGGAGCAGCCACAGGCTGGTTGTAATTCAGGGCTCCTAGTGTTACCTTCCCACTGTGACTGGGTAAGGAACAGTCATGGGAGAGAGCTATAGCTAAGAAGTTGTAGTCCGGGTAGTAAGATACCTCCTGAAGAGTTCTGCTAAAGAACACAGGCCCATCCCCACAGCCAGAGGCAAATCCTGAATTGCTATGGATTTCAAAGTGAAGAACTAGTGTCCTTGCCCTAATCCTACTGTCTGGATCTAGGATGGATCTGGGGTGTGACTGCCTTCTTTATCTACCAGCATGAACAGGGAACCCCCTTTTTTTTTTAAAAAATTATTTTACCTCATTACCCCTCTCTAGGTCCCTTCCCTCTCTCAGTACAAAATCTTTGTTTCCATTTTTTTCCCCTTTTGTTCTTCACTTTTCTTCTTGAGGGAGATGTCTTAAGTTGAACACTGCTTAACACTGTAGATCCTGGAAGAAAGCTACATGATTAAAATCACAGAGAAATTTAGTTTTTGAAGGGGAATTTGTTTTTTAATGTTTGCTGTGTTTTAATTTTTGTTTTATTTTTAGTTTATTTTTGTTCTTTATTTTTTCTCTTTTTTTGGTGTGTGGTACTGTTGATCAAACAGAACTGCACTTGTGAGGCATGTATACTGCTACTGAATTATATCTTCTTTTTTTCTTCTTTACCAGTTTATTGGGGCTTGGGAAACTTTTTTCTCTTTAACTTTATTCTCATCTTTTAAAAATTTCCACCACTTTTCTCTTACTTTACTCTGCAATTTCTTTTTTCTCCCCTTCTATCTTATTTCTTGTCAGATTTTTTGCTTAGCTTTACTTAATTCTATAAATATCCTTCTACTTCCCAATAGGATCCTTTGGGAGGGATATCCTCCTCCTTCTCAAATCATGGAGTTTAAGGCTTCAGAGTTCTATTTTTTGCATTCTCTATTCCCATATTCTATTTCTTTAATAGTATAAACATAAAGCTTGGTTAATCTTTTTTTTTTGCTTTTTGAGACAGGGTCTCGCGTTGTAGTTCAGGCTGGCCCTGAGCTCACTATGGTGCCCAGGCAAGCCACCGCAACTCAGCAATCCTGTCTCTGCCTCCCGAGTGCTGGGATTACAGGCGTGAGCCACCACATCCGGCATTGTGGTATGCGGTGTTGATTGTTGGTGGGCGTGTCTCCACACCCAGCATTATATGTGGTCACTGGGGATCGAACTCAGGACTTTGCGCTTGCGAGGCAGACGCTGGAACCACTGAGCTAACCCTCCGGCCCGCTTAGTTAATCTTTTGACAGATAAAATTAAGTTTGAATTGTTTTCTACTATTAAAGGGGATGTAGTTATTGCATTTATTCATACTAACTGTAAGTCAATACCTGGGTTTTAATATTTACATTGTAACTATGGATTTCTTTTTCAGGACTAAGAGTGGTATATAATTTGTTCTGTGGTATGTTAATATCCAGTTTGTCTTGGACAATAATACTGTAGCTGAATCACTTGATTTTTTTAGGATTAAGTTTATTGACACATTTGAGGTATACATAATGATCACATTTTTCATAGGGAATTTCTACCTGTACATGATATATCTTTTTTTTTTTTTTTTTTTTTTTTTGCTTTTTGGAGACAGGGTCTCACTTTGTAGTTCAGGCTGGCCCTGAGCTCACTATGGTGCCTAGGTAAGCAGCCGCGAACTCAGCAATCCTCCCGTCTCTGCCTCCTGAGTGCTGGGATTACAGGCGTGAGCCACCACGTCCGGCATTGTGGTATGTGGTGTTGATTGTTGGTGGGCATGTCTCCACGCCCAGCATTATATGTGGTTACCAGGGATCGAACTCAGGTCCTTGGACTTGCGAGGCAGGCACCAGAACCACTGAGCTAACCCTCCAGCCCTACATGATATATCTTGATTCTTTTTTAAAAAATTTGATTTTTAACAAGATTGCATAATCATCACTTATTCTCTGTAAACCTATACTCAGTTTATTTTTGTGATGTTTACTAGAGTACACTTACACAGAACTTGGTTGTTCAGATAACTACATTATATCCTCCCCTTCCAGTTAACCAAAGTGATTGGAATTTGGAACTATGGCAAAGGGTTATAGTTAGCCACATCCAAAAGATATCACTGAAAAGCAATTAAAGAGATCTCTATACTAGTAGCAGAGTATCTAGACTTAAGTGTCCACAAACTTTAGCACAAAACAGTAGAAACCTGAGAAGGCAAGACTACAATGATGATTCTCAAAAGTCTCAATTTCCCTAAAGGAAGAAGGGAGTGGGGAGGTGGAGAATATCATAAGCCACACATCCAAATTACTTGAATGGATAACAGAGGAGATTAGAAAACAGATCAAAGAGATACTCAGTGGAAGCACAGAAGAAAAAAACTGAACAGATAAATAACCAAAAAAGATGTAAGAACATTGAGAAGACAAAAAAAGGTAGATAAGTAAAATGAAGCAAACATGAATGAGGAAATTGTCAAAGAAGTAGAGTCCATAAATAAATTTTAAAATTTCAATCAGATTAAAACTCATATTGAAAGTATGGGCAGGAGCTAGGGATGTAGGTCAGTGGTGCCCTGCCTGCCTGACAAATGCAAGGTCCCGTATTTGATTCCTGTACATCCCTCAAAATAAATAAAAGTAAGGGCAGCAGAACTGATCAATATGAGGACAGAATTTCAGGACTAGAAAGAAGACAGTGATGACTTCAAAGATCATCTATTTGAAGATAAACAGGACCAGAGAAAATAAAAATGAATCCAACACCTGGTAGGTGGAATGGGTGAAAAATCATAAGACAGCACAAATAACATTTTTTTCTTCACAGAAAAGCTCCCCAAATATAGGGAAAACAACATACAGAAAAGTGAAGAATATAGAACCCCAAGTAGATGAAACCAGAAGGTAATTTCTCCAAGCTATATTATACTCAAAGTGCCAGAAATTCATCATAGGGACAAAATATTAAAGGGTATTAGAGAAAGAATGATTCACATATAAAAGTAAACTCATTAGAATTACAGCAGACTTCTCTGTACAAACCTTAAAGTCTAGGAGAGATTTGAGTGAAGATTTTCAAGCCCTAAAAGACAACTTCTAACTTGGGCATATGTGTCCTACAATTTCCTTCAAAATTAAGAGAAATAAGGGATTTTCATGACAAGGAGTATCTCAAGAAATTCATAATCACTATCCAATATCACAAACTATTCTGAAGTATATGCTAGAAAGAGACAGTGAAGCCAACCATGTGACTGAGAAAAATTGTAGCAGCAGCATCAACAACAGCAAAACCTTGTGAGATGGGCAGCAAGCAAAAAGAAAAAAAAATCACCAACAGGAGCATAATGCAATGACAAGAATAAATCAAAATGTCTCAGTCATAATTCTCAAGGTGAATGGTCTCTTCTCAAACAGACACAAATTATCAGAAAAGATTGAAAAACAAAACACAACAATTTGCAGCACAGAGGAAACACAAAAAGAAACTCACAGATTAAAAATCAAGGGATAAGAAACATTACAGGCAACCGTGATCTGGAAAAAAGCAGGAGTAATTATCCTAATTTCAGACAAAGTAAATTTCAAGTCAAAATTGATAAGAAGAGACAAAGTCACTATACCCAGGCATGATAGCATATATCTCTAATCTTAGCACTTGGGAGACTGAGCAAGAGAATTGCCATAAGTTCAGGGCTAGCCTCAACTACATAGACCCCATCTCAGAGGGAAAGGGGGAGAGAGATCCCTATCAGTTAACAAGAGATAATAATTATGAACACATACATATCCTGACATTATACTTCATAAAACAGACATTACAGTACATAAAACAAATAAATATCAATACATTTGTAATGAGAGACCTCAATCCCTCACTATCACAAATGGACAGATGAGCTAGAAAGAAAATTGGCCTAGAATTAGAGTTGAATCAAACCTCTGAACATAAGAATATGAGATATCTACAAACTGTTGTATCCCAAAACCTCAGAATACACATTCTCAGCAGCAAATGGGATTTTGTCCAAAATAGACCACATACTCATAAATCATGCTGAAGTAAATGCAAAAGAATTGAAATTATTGTATTTATGTTATCAGTGCAGTGAAACTAGAAACTATAAAAAGACACTACAGAAACTGCAAACACATGGAAATTAACTACTAGCCGCCTGAGTAATCAATAGGTTATAGACAAAAAGAAGAAATACTGATAGTGGTGAATTCTTACATGAGGAAAACAGAACAAATACAAATAGATAACCCAATAATGTACTGTAAGATCCTAGAAAAGGAAGAACAATTCAAGCCCAAAGATAGTATAAGGGAGGAAATTATAAACATTAGAGATGAAATAATACTAAAATAATCAATTGAGATTAAATCAATGAATCAAGAGTTGAGTCTCTGAATATTAAACAGAATAGACAAACCATTAGACAGTCTTAGAAAAATATGGAAAGAAAAGACTGAAGTTATTCAATTAGAAATGAAAAAGATACAATCTCTATGAATAATGCTGAAACCCAGAAGATCATTGGTAACTGAAGAACTTGTACTCTAGTGAAATGAAAAATTCAAAAGAATGGATAAATTTCTAGGTACATGTGAACTACAAAAGCTGAGTCATCAATACATAAAAATCTGGAATAATACTGTATCAGCCAATTAAAGAATAAATAAAAAAGAAAACTATCACCTAAACAGCTGAGGTCCCAATGGATTCACTACTGAATTCTCTTTTAAAGCAAAACACTTATTGGTATGTTTTAGATACATATAATGATAACATTTATCACAGGGAATTCATACCTTTACATGATACATCTTGCATCTTTTTTCTCATTCCCCTTCCCCTCCCTTTGACCTCTCTTCACCTTATTTACAAAAGGATTGTTTCCATTTTTTCCTTGTCCTTTCTATTCTACACCCTCCCCTCTTCCTTGTTCCCCTTCTCATTTGAAATTTTCTTCCCATTTCTGAATAGCTAATACACATAATTCTTATTTTCACTTTCAGTTTCTCACACCAGAGAAACTGCAGTATTTAAACATGTATGTCCGATTTACCTTGCTTAAGAGCATAGTCTTAAGTTGCATCCATTTAGCTAGAAATATCTCAAGCTTACCTTTCTTTACATCACTATTGAATTCTGCAAAAACTTCAGAGAAGATCTAATATCAATACTCCTCAAACTCTTTGATGAAATCGAAAGGGAAACAATTCCCCCAAAATCATCCTTAGAAGCAAGCATTACCCTGATTCTCAAACCAGAAAAAGACACAACATCCACTTTCATCATGATAAAAAACCTGAAGAAAATAGGTATGGAAAGTCTTTATCTCAGTCCAATAAGAGCCATCTATGCCAAGCCAGTTGCCAACATATTATTAGAGACAAGTTGAAAGCTTTTCCTTGAAAATCAGGAACAAGACAAGGATGTCTGCCATTACTGTTCTTGTTTACTATGGTTCTTGAAAGATTAGCTAGAGCAATTAGATAAGAGAAAGAAATAAAAAAGGTAGGAATACAAATAGAAATTAAATTATTATTTTCAGGTGTGAACTCCCACATCAAAAGAATCAGAGTGAGCTAAAAAAACAAAAACAAAACAGAAAAACCCCCTAATGTTAAACCTCAGCATTCTAAAAAAAAGGAGTAAGATGAATCCAAAACTTGTATAAAGAAAGAAATTATACAGGTCAGAGCAGAAATTAAGGCAGTTGAGAGTAAGAAAACAATACAAAAAATCAGTGACTTGAAGAATTGATTTTTATGTAACATAAAATAGTTGGGTGTGGTGGCTCATGCCTATAATCCCAACACTCAGGAGGCAGGAGGATTGCTGAGGCTTGCTTGGGCTACATATTGAGCTCAGGGCCAGACTGAACTACAAAGCAAGACCCTGTCTCAAAAAAAAAAAAAACCCACACAAACTATAACAACAACAAAAACAATATAGACAAACCCTTAGTCAAACTTATCAAAGCAAGGAAAGAAAATATCCAAATCCATGCGATTAAGAATGAACAGGGTGGGCTGGAGATTTAACTCAGTGGTTCCAGCAGCTGTCTCCCTGTCTTGCAAGTGCAAGGTCCTGAGTTTGATCCCCGGTAACCACATACAATGCTGGGCATGGTGACTCATGCCCACCAGCAATCAATACCACATACCACAGTGCTGGGTGTGGCTCACGCCTATAATCCCAGCACTTGAGAGGCAGAGGCAGGAGGATTGCTGAGTTCAAGGCTTGCCTGGGCTACATAGTAAGCTCAGGGCCAGCCTGAACTACAAAGTAAGATGCTGTCTAAAAAAAAAAAAAAAAAAAAAAAAAAAAAAAAAAAAAAAAAAAAAAAAAAAAAAAAAAAAAAAAAAAAAAAAAAAAAAAAAAAGAAGAATGAATAGGGTGAAATCACAGTGGATCCTTCAGAAATCCAGAAGATCATTAGTATCACGTTTGATAACTTGTATTAGATGGAAGATTAAGAAGAAATGAACAGATTTTTTAGATACATTTGAATTGCCAAAGCTGAATTCTAACTAAATAAACCAGTATCAGTCAGTGGAATTGAAGAAGTAATTAAAAACCTAGCAACAGAGAAAATCCCAGGTCCTGACAGAGTCATTGCTGATTCCTTCAAGGTCTTTATAGAAGGTTTAATGCTACTACTCCTCAAATTCTTTAATGAAGTTGAAAGGGAAGCAATACACCCAAAGTCATTCTTAGAAGCAAGCATTACCCTTATAACAAAACTAGTGAAGGATCCAAGCAAAAAGTAGAATTATAAGCCAATCTCCTAACAAATATTGGTACAAAATACCTCAATAAGATATTGGCAAGTAGAATACAGCAAATAATAAAGACGATTATACACTATGATCAAGTAGGATTCATCTCAGGGATGCAAGGATAGTTCAACATGCACAAATCCATGAATGTAATGCATCATATTAACAGAAACAAGGACAAAATCCACTTGATCATCTCAATAGAAAGAAAGCATTTGTCAAAGTCCAACAACTATTCATGATAAAAATCCTACAAAAAATTGGAATAGCATGTCTTTATCTTAATCTGGTAAAAACTATGACAAACTGCCAACACCCTATGGTCAAAAACTGAAAGCTTCCACTCTAAAATCTGTTGATTTTAGACATGGATACCTACTATCATCACTCCTGTTCAATATAGTTCTGGAAATATTAGTTGCAGCAATTAGACAAGAGAAAGAAATAAAAGGAATGTGGCTAGGAAAGGAAGAAGTTAAATTATTGTTATTTGCTAATGGCATGATACTTTGTAGAAAACTTCAAAAACTTCATCAAAAGATGAGAATTAATAACCACACTTGGTAGCATAGCAGGATATAATGTCAACATTCAAAAATCAATAGTGTGCTGGGCGTGGTGGCTCACACCTGTAATCCCAGCACTTGGGAGGCAGAGACAGGAGGATTGCTGAGTTTGAGGCTTGCCTGGGCTACATAGTGAGATCAGGGCCAGCCTGAACTACAAAGCGAGACCCTGTCTCAAAAAGAAAAAATCAATAGTGTTCTCATGCACAAATAACAAACTTACTGAAAGAGAAATTAGGGAAACAAATCTTTCACAGTAACGTGAAGAAAAGTGGTATATTTAAGAGTGAATTTAACTGTTTTAATATTTAGGTTTATTATTTATACCTAAATATATAGGTCTTGAATCCACTTTGACTTTAGTGCACTGTGAAAGACACAGGTCTAGCTTTAGCCTTTGGGAAGTTAAAGCCCATTTTTCTGGCACCATTTGTTAAAGAGGCTATCTTTCCTCCATTGAGGATATTTGGCTCCTTTTTCAAAGATGAGGTGGCTTAGTGTATCTGAAGTTGTTTCTGGATCTTCTAATCTATTGTACTGATCCTTGGTTTTGTTACTTTTGCCAGTACCATGCAGTTTTTATCACAGTGGCTTTATAGTATGGTTTCATGTAAGGGATTGTGATCCCCCCCCACCACCATGTCCTTGTTACCTAGAATTGCTTTTGCTATTCTAGGTCTTCTGTGGCTCAAGATGACTTTTTGGATAATATTCTGTATATCTGTGAAATATGTTATTGGGATTTCAATTGAGATTGCACTTTATGAGAGTATACCCATTTTGACAATATTGGTTCTTCCTATCCAGGAACAAGGGATGTGTTTCCATTTTCTGATATTTTCTATCTCCTTTTTCAAAGTGCTGTAGTTTTCAGAGTAGAGGTCTTTCACTTCCTTTGTTAGATTGATTCCTAGTTTATTCATTTTTTTGGATGCCTTTGTAAAAGGGCATAACTCCCCAATTTCTCTCACAGTGAGTCTATTGTTTATATATAAAAAGGCTATTGATATTGACCCTTGTCTAGCTACACTACTAAATTTGATTATTAAGTCTAGGCACTCTTTTGGTTGAGCTTTTAGGATCTTCTATATAGAGTATCATATCATCAGTGAATAGTGACAGTGTAACTTTTTCCTTTCCTATCTTTTGTTTTGTTTTGTTTATTTGAGACATGGTCTCGCTTTGTAGTTCAGGCTGGCCCTGAGCTCACTATGTAACCCAGGTAAGCCTTGAACTCACAGCAATTCTCCTGCCTCTGCCTCCCAAGTACTGGGATTACAGGTGTGAGCTACCACATTTGGCATTGTGGTGTGCAGTACTGATTGCTGGTGGGTGCGAGTCACCACCCCTGGCACTGTGGTATGTGGTTACTGGGAATCAAATTGAGACCTCGTGCTTGCCAGGCAGATGCCAGAATCATTGTGTGAAATCCCCAGTCCTCTTTTACTATCTTTATTCCTTTTTCTTATTTAATTATTATGGCTAATGTTTCTAGCATTATATTGAACAGGAGTAGTGAAAGTGGACATTCTTGTCTTGTTCCTGATCTTAGCATGAAAGGCACTAGAAAACAGGTTAGGTAGAACTCTGGGAGACATTGGCTTAGGGTAAGACTTTATGAACAAAACCTCTATCGCACATGAACATCAAAAACGGGATCTCGTCCTAGTAAAAAGCTTCCACACAGCAAAAGAAATGGCAGATCAAAAAGACATCCAACAAATTTTTACCAGCTGTTCCTCAGAAAAAGGGCTACTGTCTAGAATATATAATGAGCTTAAAAAATTAATCCCTAGGGCCGGAGGGTTAGCTCAGTGGTTCCGGTGCCTGCCTCGTAAGCGCAATGTCCTGAGTTTGATCCCCGGTAACCACATATAATGCTGGGCGTGGAGACACGCCCACCAACAATCAACACCGCATACCACAGTGCCGGATGTGGTGGCTCACGCCTGTAATCCCAGCACTCGGGAGGCAGAGACAGGAGGATTGCTGAGTTCGCGGCAGCTTGCCTGGGCACCATAGTGAGCTCAGGGCCAGCCTGAACTACAAAGCGAGACCCTGTCTCAAAAAGAAAAAAAAAATCCCTAAATTTAAAGAGCCAGTTCAAAAATGGTAGCTGAAATGGACAGACACTTTTCAGCGGAAGAAGTAAAAGCTGCCAAGAAGCATATGAAGAAATGCTTAACATCACTGGTCATCCAAAAGATGCAGGTGAAAACAACTCTGAGATTTCATCTCACTCCACAAAGAATGGCTGCTATCTCAAAATTAGCCAGCAACAAAGGCTGGTGAGGTTGTGGGGAGAAAGGAAACCTCCTCCGTAGTTGGTGGGAATGTAGACTGGTACAATCACTATGGAGATCAGTGTGGAGATTCTTCAAGAAACCAGGATTAGAGATCCCATTTGACCCTGCTATTCCCCTTCTAGATATATATATGAAAGAATGAAAAGATTAATATCACGGAGACATATGTGTACCCATATTTATAGCAGCTCAGTTTGTGATAGCTAAATCTTGCAAGCAACCCAAATGCCCATCAACAGGAGACTGGATAAAGAAGATGTGTTTTTTTTTAAATAAATGGGTATTACTCTGCTGTAAAGAATGATGAGTTTGCCAGGCGTGGTGGCTCATGCCTGTAATCCCAGCACTCGGGAGGCAGAGACAGGAGGATTGCTGAGTTCGAGGCTTGCCTAGGCTACATAGTGAGCTCAGAGCCAGCCTGAACTACAAAGTGAGACCCTGTCTCAAAAAAAAAAAAGAATGATAAGTTTGAATCTTTGATACTCAAATGGATGTACCTTGAGGGCATATTCATAAATGAAATAGGTTGCAGATCTTTAAATATTATTTATGTTCTCTGGTATGAGAAATTGAAAATGTAAATGTTTTCTAGAATGCATGATAGACGTTGTAAAATAGGAAATATTCTAACAGAAAAAGGAGGTAGGGATAAGTAATGAGGGGAAAGAAAAATTATGATGTTAAAAGAGAGGAAACAGGTTATGTGTATGGGGTGGGGGATTGTAGGATGGGTAGGGGAATGCGAAAAAATGAGAATTAAATTGTGTCATATACTGGTAAAAATTCTGAATGCTGAGTGTGATCATCATGTGTATATAAAATGTACCTATTTCACAAGAAAAAATTATAGCCAGGAAAAAAAGAATGAATCTAACAAACAAGTGAAAGACATTTACACTGAAAACTGTAGTTTCCTGAAAAAAGAAGATTGAAGAGGATATCAGAAAATGGGAAGATGCTCCTTGTTATTTGGGTAGGAAACACCAATATATTGAAAATGGCCATAATCCAAAATTGTTATACAGGTTTAATGGAATCCCAATCAAAACACCAATAGCACATCTTACAGAATTAAGGAAAACAGTACTAAAATTAGGAGCCAAAGCAAGAATAATTCTGGTCAACAAAGGTAAGGAAGAGGCCATCACAATCCATGGCTTGAAATTGTACTACAAAGCTACCATAATAAAAACAGCATGGTACTCGTTAAAAAAAAAAAAGACCCCAAAATCAATGGACAGAGGAGAAGATGCGAAATAAAAAAGAAGCCAAACATCTTCGCTGGTAAAAAAACCAAACAAACAAACAAACAAACAAACAAACAAACAAACAACTCTCTTTAATAAATCATGCTGGAAAAGTGTCTTTCCACATGCTTAAGATTAAAGATGAGATCCATATCTTTTTACCATGCAATAAGCTAAAATCAAAATATATCAAAGATCTAAATATTAAAACAGAAAAGTAATCTGTTGGAAGATAAAATAGGGAGAACTCTTGAAAACACTGATGTAGTCAAAGATTTTATTAAAACCTCAGTCACACAGACAATATCAAAGAATCAACAACTGGAATCCTATTAAAAAGCTTTTGCATAGCAAAAGAAATCACAAGCAGAGTGAACAGTCAACCCTGAGTGGGAAAAAGTTTGCTGCTGTTGCTCAGATAAAGGACTAATATATAGAATACATAAAAATTTCAAAATATTAGGCCACCAAAGATCTAAAGACCTAATCCAAAAATGGGCAATTGAAGTGAATAGATACTTCTCAGATGAAAAAGTACAAATGGCAAATAAATATATGAAAAACTGTTCAACATCAATGATCATTTGAAAAGTGTCAAGTAAAACAACACTAATTTTCTATCTCCAGAAAGAATGCCTACTCATCAAGAAATCAAACAATAATCAATGCTGGTGAGGCTGATGGGAAAACAGAAACCTTTCTTCATTTTTGATGGTAGTGTAAACTTATTCAACTACTATAGAATCAGTATGGAGATTCCACAAAAACTAAAACTAGAATATTTTAAAACTAAATACTTTTAGCCTCTTAGTCTGGCTATTAATCTGTATGTATGATAATTTTTAAGGGCTTGTGAAGCTCATGCTGGCAAAAAAAGGGGGAAGGTGATGGGGAAGGGAAAAAAGGGAATACAGATGTGTCATGTACTTGTATCAATTCCCCATAAGGAATGCAATCATTATGTACTAAAATATGTATTAATAAAAATAAAAAAATGAAAGCTTAAGAGTGTAATTGTGTTTTAGTGAATAAATACAAGTGTTGTATCCATAATAAATATATGTTCAAGAACATATGCATGTATAACTTGCTCTAAATGAGTGTGTAAAAAAGAATATTAAAAATAGATGTGTAAATAACATTTTCCTTAATAAAAGAGCATATCAAGTTGGGCAATAAACATGATCATTACTTTATTTTTAAAACAAGGAAAGAAAAAGTGAATGAGTGGTGACAAAAAGAAATAGGTAAAATTTACAGCTCTAATCTTTTAGTTCATGTTTCCTTTCCTTTCAGTGTCATTCTTATTTGTGCTTTGACAGAACCACCCATAAGCAAAGATTTGTCTCTTAACCTTCAGCCCCCCAGATAATTTTCCCCTTCCAGATACCTCTACTTGGCTACCCACAGGGAATTAAAACTCAATATGTTATCTGCAATGGTTTAGATTTTAAATGTCCCCTAAAGGCCCATATGACAAAGACTTAGGTGCCAATCTGTGGTGTTCCTGGGACGAGACAGGGCCTTTAAAATATGGGACCTAATCAAAGTAATTAGGCCACTGTGTGTATGCCTGTTAAAGGAGTATTGGGATTTGAGCCCTTCCCTGTCTCTCCTTGCTTTCTGGCTGCCATGAAGTGAATAGGATCCTTAAAACTGATGTTTGTACTGTGGTGCACTGTGCCACCATAGGTCCAGAGCAATAGCACCAAGTGAACATGAACTGAGTCACAACAAATATTTCCTCCTTATAATTTGGTTATCTCAGATATTTTGCTGCAATGATAGAAAGCTAACACTATTTAATATTAAAGTTTTAATCTAAATATTCAGTGTCATGCTCATTCTCTCTCTCTCACACTTTTGTCCTCTTTTGCTCTCTCTTCAGCCCCATCCACCTGCATGTTAGGCATCTTCCATTTGCTCCTCCAGGTTCACTCTCCACCCTTTTATTTCCATACTTTCCAGCTGAAGGCTCAACTACACAGTGGGCTCTCCTGGCCTTAGGCTTCTAGAAAAGTTTAGCTCATGATCAACACCATCAGGAGACTGGAGAGTGAGAAGGAAGAAGCTATCTTCAATGGAATCATCTAGCCTTGCTCCATTAGGATACCCGTGTTCATGAGTTGGAGGAATCAATATTTTTAAATGGCTATACTATCCAACAGGATGTAAATATTCAATAATATCTCTATCAAAATATCAATGACATTCTTCAGAAAATAGAAAATAATGTTAAAATTTGTGTGAAACCACCAATGATGCTCAATAGCCATAGAAGTCGAGCAAAAATAACAAAGTAGACATGTCATATTGCCTGACTTCAAGATGTACAACCAAGTGCCGGATCCCCATAACCACATACAACGCTGGGTGTGGTGACTCACGCCCACCAGCAATCAATACCACATACCATAGTACTGGGTGTGGTGGCTCACACCTGTAATCCCAGCACTCGGGAGGCAGAGGCAGGAGGATTGCTGAGTTCCAGGCTTGCCTGGGCTACATAGTGAGCTCAGGGCCAGCCTGAACTACAAAGCAAGTCAGTGTCTCAAAAAAGATATACAACCAAAATATAGTAGCAAAACCAGCATGATATTGATACACAAACAAACATAGAAATGAATGGAACAAATAGAAAGCTCTGAAGTAATCTATAACCAATTCATTTTCCGCAAAGATGTTAAGAACACAAATTGGGAGAAGGACAGTCTCATCAGTGAATGGTGCTAGGGGAATTGGATATACACATGTAGAAGAATGAAACTTAATTCCTACTTGACACCACTTAAAAAACTATCCAAAAAATGGATCAGAAGTTTCATATGGGACCTGAAGCTATAAAGCTACTAGAAGGAAACAGGTAAATGCTTTAGAACATTGGAATAGGAAAGGATTTTTTGGCATAATATTTCAAAAGCACAGGAAACAAAAATAGACAAATAGAATTATATCAAACAAAAAATGGCTCTACTTAGGAAAGGAATCATCAGAGTAAAACCTACAAAATAGAAAACAGTATTTGCAGATGACATATCTGACAAGTTTGCTATCCAGAATCTGTAAGAAAAGACTGAATAGTAAAATAAAAATATGATGAAATGAGCAGACCTAAATGCACATTTTGCAAGAGAAAATATACAGATGACCAATGCACATATGAAAAATTGTTCAACATCACTAATTACCTAGGAAATGCCAACCAAAACTGTAGTGAGATATCATTTCACTGTGAACAGCTTATGAGTGTCCATAAAGGGGCTATTAAGGCCCTTCTTCCCACCACCATAAAGTGAGCATCTTGGTCCACAACACACTGGAAATCCATGAGATATTGTGACAAGCCCAAAGGCAATGGGGCCTAGTGACCATACAGTAAAATGTCTGAAGTCATGTTCCAAAATTAACCTTTCCTCCTCAACAATAATACATTAATATTAATAAATTAATTATTTCAGATATTTTGTCATTGATGGAAAGCTTACTAACATACCACCATTATGGAAAATAGTTATGGAGATTTTTTTTAACAAATTAAAAATAGAACTGCTGTATATTATAGTAATGCTATCACTGGGTATATACCTAAAGGAAACAAAATCATTATGTTGAGGAGGCATCTGTAAACCCATATTTATTTTAGTATTGTTCACAATAGGAGATAGCCTAAGTGTCTATCAACTGATGGATGGATAAAGAAAATGTGGTATACGAGAGACCTAGAACAGCAAAGGCAATTCTAAGCAACCATGACATGGCAGGGGGTATTACAATCCCCAACTTAAAGTTCTACTATAAAGCCACTGTGATAAAAACTGCATGGTGCTGGCAAAGTAACAGACCCGAGGACCAGTGGAATAGATTAGAAGATTCAGAAACAACCTCAGATACACTAACTAAGCCACCTCATTTTTGACAAAGGAGCAAAACATCCTCAATGGAGGAAAGACCTCCTCTTTAACAAATGGTGCTGAAAAACTGGGCTTTAACCTGCCAAAAGCTAAAGCTAGACCTTTCTCTTTCACTGTGTACAAAATGAAATTCACAATGGATTTGACACTTAAACAATAAGCCTGCTGGAAAACAAGTTAGGTAAAATTCTTGGAGACACTGGCTTAGGCAGAGACTTTATGAATAAAACCTCTATAGCACAAGAACTAGCAGAAAGAATCAACAAATGGGTTCTCATCCTACTGAAAAGCTTCTGCACAGCAAAAGAAGTCACTGGCACCACTAAAAGATAACCAACAACATGGGAAAAATGTCTTTACTAGCTGTTATTAGACAAATGGCTATTATCTACAATATATAAAGAACTTAAACAGATCAGCCTCCCCAAGTTTAAAGACCCAATTCAAAAATGGGCATCTGAAATGAACAGACACTTCTCAGAGGCAGAAGTCAAAGCAGCTAAGAAGCATATGAAGAAATGTTCAACATCACTGGTCATTCGAGAGATGAAAATGAAAAAAACACAGATTTTATCTCACTCCACAAAGAATGGCTGCTATTGCAAAATCAACCAACAACAAATGCTGGCAAGGCTGTGGGGAGAAAGGAACCCTTCTCCACTGTTGGTGGGGTTGTAGACTTGTGCAACCATTGTGGAGATCTGTGTGGAGATTTCTCGGAAAACTAGGACTAGGGGTCCCACTTAAGCCCTGTATTTCCCTGGTAGGACTATACACAAAAGAGTTAAGAGAATCACATTATAGTGACATATGTGCACCCATGTTTATAGCAGCTCAGTTTGTGATAGCTAAATCTTGGAAGCCCAGAAATCATATCATATTTGTGTAACTAAATCTATGTGGCTCAGGATATTAATTACAGTCTTGAAACTGGTCTATGATGTTTCACTAATAACTCAAAGAGGCTGTCATCCTTAGTAAGATACCCTTAAAACAACGAATTCAGTCTTAACAATAGTTAGCCTTTTTTCCTTATAAAATAGTACTACGAAGAGTGACTGTTTTACTTGGATTTTTGAGATAGCTTCTTGTTTTGAGGCATTTGGAATAAAACTGATACATTATAATCATTTGAGAGTTGTTTTAATCGTGGGCGTTCAAAAGTAAATAAATGTGTGAGAGAAGGAATTATTGTAATGAGCCCTGAAATATTAAGTATATTTAAAATACTCTAAATGTGAACTTTTGTGAAAGAAAATAACACTTTGATTTCCACAAAAAGATTTTTCTAGGTTTTATGCATATATTTATATGAATATTAGAACATACATAGTAAAGAAGGCAAGAATAGGCTAACAAATCTATTTCTAGATTTCTGTATTCATTACTGTACAAAGCCAAGCAAATGCACCTGCTGGTAGAAGCCCTGAAGACCAACGTTACATCTACTCACATCTGTGCCAACAGCTGATCTCATTTTGAACTGTCTGCTTGGTATTCACTGGAGTTTCATTTATTCTTATTTCTGTCTTACTCTTGCTAAAGCTGTTTACAATTTTAAAATACCAACATAATTTTTAAAAGTCCCATGGTTATATTATATTTGTCAGCTACATTAACATGAAAATAAAATCTAAAAATTAATTTTGCTTTTACAGCAATTCCTTTCCCAGTATTATAGCCTTCTCAGGTATACATGGAATTAGAAAGGAGATCTGTTCTAATGTAGAGAAAGCAAATGATTCTAAAAAAGAAGAAAAATCTACTCTTTTGATTAAAAGACATCCATGCTTTCCTTCCTTACTTGATTTTAAATGCCCACTGCAGGGTATCAAACACATGGTTTAGTAACAATTATTATTTAGTAGCTATTGTTCACAATTTCTATCTATAGCAAGCTAGCTATCCATGTGTGATTATCTGGCTTGTAAATTTTTCTTACATGTTGCCTATCTTTATATCTTTTATTGGAGACCTCTGGTAAACTTCTGGCTATTTCTAGCATGTTAGTAATTTCATAAGGAAGAGAAAAATACGTATAAAAGAACTGGAACTATAATTCCTGTCTGAGTTTCTTATTCTGAAGGAGAAGAGATAATAGCAGGGAATAAGAGGGGTGAGAACCCCTTAAGAGTTTTATGGTATTGTAGGATGAAAATCACATTCTATTGCTTAACACAAATATTTTCTTGATAGATGCTTAGTGAACAGTGGAGTTAAAGTGCTTTTTATTACCTATTATCTCATGATTACAAATTGACTGTGTTTCAGATAAGTTACATGAGAGTCCTGTGTTAAGGATGCATACAGTATGACCTTGAGTAATTTGCTCCATTTTCACTGACCTATCTCCCTGGGGTGTCCAAGCCACTTATGGCATCTAAGGTTTGTAAGTCCTTGGCCTTCTCAAAGCTGAACTTTGTTGTTTGTGACAAGATTTTACTCCCTTGGTAGCCACCATGATCAATAATCAGTTTTAAAACACATATTCTAATTTGCCAATGTAATTTTATTTTCTTTTTGTTTTAAGACAGGGTGTCACCTTGTAGTTCAGGCTGGCCCTGAGCTCACTACGTAGCCCAGGCAAGCCTCAAACTCACAGCAATCCTGCCTCTGCCTCCTGAGTGCTGGGATTATAGGTGTGAGCTACCACACTTGGCACTATGGTGTGTGGTACTGATTGCTGGTGGGTTTGAGTCACCATGCCTGGCATTATGGTATGTGGTTACCAGGGATCGAACTTGGGATCTTGCGCCTGCCAAGCAGATGCCAGAACCACTGAGCTAAATCCCTGGCCCTGCCAATGTAATTTTTACAACATCTTCAGTTTATTAGGGCCTTTCTAAAGATTCTTTGTGTGTGTTTGTGGTACTGAGGGCAGAACTTGCAAGGCAAGTTTGCCAGCAGGCATGGTGCCCCTGAGCTACATCTCCTGCCCCTCTAAAGATTCTTTTAAGCCCAAAGGAATAATTCTAATGCTAAGTATTTTAACTAAAATCTCTGCCTCTTCTGGGCTACTGAAATTATAACTTCTAGACAAATGCTGGCTTTCCTCATTAGACAGGAAAGCAATGGATAATCCTGACCCATTTGTCAGCACCATCATTCCTCTAATGTACATTTCCCTCTCCAAAGCCAGGCGCAGCACACATCTCCCTGTGAGGTCAAAGACCTACTGAGTTGATAATAATAGTAAGTAATATTTCTGTCTGTAAAAGGGATAAACTTCTCACCTTCTGGGATGCATTAATGTTTTCACACTTTAAAGGAATGCAACAAACACTGAAAGATGTACACGTTTTGTTTTTCTTCTAGAAAATGAACAGTTAACCATCTTATTAGCATATCTCATTATGGTATTTGCAGTAAATGCACCATAACTGTCTTATAATGTAGCTTACTACAAAAATTCTAGTATATCAATGATAGTTTGTTCCTTGACATAATTTCCAAGAGAAAGAACCTCGCTTAATTTAATTACTGCAAAATAAGATTAGCCTTGTATACCCAAGATCATTACACAACTCAGTTAAACAAATATTATCTTACTACCTACTATTTGTAAAGTAGGATATTGGATAAGTGTTATAAATCACTAACATTTGTATAATCCTTTGGCATAGTACTATATTAACTCTTCTACTTGGTTATCATCTTCATTTTACAGTTGGGGAACTGAGGCTGTGAGGGATGAGTGGCTTGATACTAAAGGCCACCAAACTAACAAGTGTTAGAGTCATATTTAGTGACTTACTTCTAATGAGTAAAATTTTATGAAGCAGTGCCTAGTAGTGATTCTAGTAGTGAATTCTATTGCAAGTCATAAAAAGGATAACTTCTGCCTGGTGGGCTCTCATTCTCTTTCTCTCACATTCTCTCTGGCTCTTTCCCCATTACTTACACTTTCCCCATTTCTTAACCTTCATTTCTCTCTCAAAACACTCATTCTTGGGGGAACAAGATGCCATGATATAAGGCCACTCAAGCAGCTCTGTACAGAGGCCAATTTGGGGAAGAACAAACTTTGTATCAAAACAGCACTCATGCGTCCATCATGAGTACAATACACCCTGAAAATAAATCCTTCTGCCCCAACCAAGTCTTTAAATGATGGCAGTCTTGACTGATACTTCATTTGTTGCCTTTGGCCAGTTAAATTGCTTTTAAATTTTGGACATAGAAAGAGCACGAGACCATATCATTTTAAGCCACTAAGTTTTGGGTGATTATTTATGCAAAAATAGATCTAGCCAGAATTATGACAAAGGTGTAATGAATAGATGAATGATTAAAGTGTATTTTCTGTGGTGACAGGATATTTAGAGGCTATTTTTTCTTTCTTTTTTTTTGTTTACAGTGACAGCTAGTAATGTATAACTAGTATTCTCAGATCTGTCTTTAAAAATAAGTAGAGGTAGATTAAAAGGAAAAAAATTTTAAAGGGAGAAGAAAACCAAGAGATCAAATAGTTTAAGTCCTTCTTGACCAAGTGATTTAGAAATAGAAGGTACTCAAAATGGTTTTGTTATAAACACACATACCATATATATTTAGTCCTGTGGTATTGTTTGAAATTGTGATTTATCAAAATAACACATATATGAAGGTAAGGAATACATCACCAAAACCAGTCCTGTGCAGATTTTCTCATCCTTATCCCCCTAAAACATTTGTATTTACCCTTTTTTTTTTTTGAGACAGGATCTCACCTTGTAGTTTAGGCTGGCCTTGACCTCACTATGTACCCCAGGCAAGCGTCAAACTCAGCAATCCTCCTGTCTCTGCCTCCCAAATGCTGGGATTACAGGCATGAGCCACCACACCCGGCACTGTGGTATGTGGTACTGATTGCTGGTGGGTGTGAGTCACCATGCCCGGTATTGTTATATGTGGTTACCAGGTATCGAACCAGGGCCCTTGCGCTTGCTAGGCAGGCGTTGGAACCACTGAGCTTAATCTCTGGCCCCTAATTTCTCTTCTTTATAGTTTTTTACTTGCATAGTCCCCCATCATCTTCCATTCATACCCAAAGGAATTAATAGTCACAAGCCAACTGCTGACTACAATCTCTACAGATAAAAAGAAACTGCAGGGTGTGGTGGCTCATGCCTGTAATTCCAGCACTCAGGAGGCAGAGGCAGGAGGATTGCTGAGTTTGAGGTTTGCCTGGGCTACATAGTGAGCACAGGGCCGGCCTGAACTACAAAGCGAGACCCTGTCTCAAAACAAAAAACAAAAAACAAAACAAAACAAAACAAAAAGACAGAAGCTAGGCAATGCATGTAGCTCAATCACATACAGCAGTATCCCTTATCTGAGATTTTCTTTTCTTTTTTTAAAATTGCATTCTTTATTGGTACACTTTGCATACATCTCACACTCAAAGATAACATTGGGGAATTTGTACCAATATATGACACAGTCAGTTCTCATTTTTACCCATATCCTCACCCACACCTCCCAGCTTATCTGAGATTTTCTTTTCCATAGTTTCAGTTTTTCTTGGTTTATAATAATTCATAAATATTAAGTGTAAACTACTAGAAATAAACACAAAAAATAAATAAATGTTTTAAGTTGTATGACATTCTCAGTAGTGTGGTGAAATTTTGCACCATCCTACTTTGTCTAACATAAAATGCAACATCTCTTTAGCCAGCATATAAACATTGTATGGTATATCCATCCAATTAGTCACTTAGCAGCCATCTTGGTTATCAGATTCACTGCCATAGCATCTCAGTGCTTTTATATAGGGTTTGGTAACATCAGTGGTGTCAGGCACCCACTGAGAATCTTCAAATATATAGGTATCAGTCTTCTTTCCTGTCACTGGAACAAAATACCTGATACTCTCAACTTAAAGGAGAGATTTATTCAAGGCTCACAGTTTCAGAGGTTTCAGTCCTTGGTCTGTTGTTTTAGAACATCATGGCAGAGGGTCATAGTAGAGCAAAGTTAGCCACTTCATGGCATCCAGGAAGTACAACAGAAGAAGAGTGCCAGTGAGAAATATACCCTCCAAACATATGCCTCCACTAACCCACTTTTTCTAAATGAGCCCTACTTCTTAACAGCACATTCAGCTGTATCAGTGGCTGAATCCTCTGAGGAGTATGGTCCCTCATATTCCAAGCACATCTCCAGGAGTCTCTCAATTCAGTCAAGTTAACAACTAAGCTTACCTGTTTCACAATATATACACCCCTTGGATAGGAAGGGACCACTATAATTTATTACCAAAATAAAATATTTAAAATTATATGCTAGTTATTTTCTCAAATCAGAAAGACTACAGTAAAGTGAAATGAAGTATCCATTCTATAACTAGAACACTACTTGTTACTATTGAATCATGGCCCTCTTAGCCACTAAAAAAAGTTTTAGAAAACTTTACATTTGAATTTCAATCCAAGTACCATACTGAAAATCTTTAAATATGTCCATATATTTTTTGAAAACCCCAAAGATATTCGGCATTGGAAAAATTCAGAAGCTTTCTATAGATATTTATAAATAATAAAGTGGACCTGAAATATGGTCATCAGTCTTCGGGATCCTCAGGTCCCACATTCTTGGATTCAAGCAACTTTGGAGTAAAATGTTCAGGAAAACTTGATTCTGAATTGAACATATACAGACTGTTTTTTTCATAATTATTCCCTAAATAACACAATATAGAAGCTATTTACATAGCATTTACATTGTCAGTTATTATAAATCATTTAGAGATGATTTAAAGTATATAAGATGATGATTATAGATTGTATGTAAATATTGTGCTATTTGGTATAAAGACTTGAACATCTAAAAACTTTAATTTCTGTTCAGGTCCTGGGGTCATTTCCCTTTGGGCAACAAGGGGAAGTAAATATTTCAGACTTTTTACTAATTCACATGAATCTTTTCCCTAAAAAAATGTCTAACTTGCAAAGCAACAGGTGATAATCCAGCATGTATCTCCCTATAAGTTATCATATGTAAAGGGTAACCTACCTTTCCTATAACATCCATTAACAACTTGAGGGCTCGAGGATCATGAACCAGTGAGTCTGTATAAAAGGAGCCTAGGTATTTCTTTGGGTCAGTTGGATTGTCCTGGGCACATAGATCTGGGCGCATGTTGAATCCATGGGATATTCTTCCCACTGTGAAGGGGAAAGCACCACCTGCAAGTAAAATGAATAAATCAGGAGGAGTGTGGGTTAAAAAAGATTCCTTTCAAATCTTGATGTTTTATGTAGAAAGAGGTTACAATAGCCCAGCTGATGTATGATATTTACAAAGGACCCAGTGGGTTCCAGATGCTGGGAGGTGATTCAAAAGAAATGATATAACTCATCTAAAAACTCAGACATAAGAAATTTATCCCAAAGAGATAAGACAAACATGTATAGATATATGGTCAGTGTTTTTAAATGTAGTATGCTTATTATAGCAAAATATTAAGAAAATTTTATCAGTTGAGTGACATCTAAATCAGGATAGCACTTCCATAAAATGACATGCTGTACAAAAAGTCATGAAAATAATATGGCTATCGGCCAGAGATTTAGCTCAGTGGTTCTGGTGCCTGCCTGGCAATAGCAAGGTCCCTGGTTTGATCTCTGGTAACCACATACAATAATACCGGGTGTGGTGACTCACCCTCACCAGCAGTCAGTACCACATACCACAATGCCAGGTGTGGTGGCTCACGCCTGTAATCCCAGCACTCAGGAGGCAGAGGCAGGAGGATTAATGAGTTCAGGGTTTGCCTGGGCTACATAGTGAGCTCAGGGCCAGCCGGAACTACAAAGTGAGAATTATATATATATATATATATATATATATATACACACACACACACACACATATATGTGTATATGTATATACACAGATATACATATACAAAATATCGAAATATATATATATATTTTGATATTTTGTATATGTATATCTGTGTGTATGTTCAAGAACCACAGTCTCAATTACCAAAGGAGGCCAAGCAACAATACAAAGGAATGAGTTAGGCCTTTATAAACAATGGAGAATTGCAGAGACTGGAGAGCTCTTAGTCTGATTAGAGACAATTAAATAAAAACAAAGTATAATTAACAATTTGCCTATAAAATGAAATTTTGTCCTATCATGTGATTAGAATTGTGATTGAAATGTTGATATAGACTTATCTGTATTTCTCCAAAACTCCTGTGTTAATGTTCTAACCTCTAATAATATATTTGTAGATTTTTTTGAGACAGGGTCTCACTTCGTAGTTTGGGCTGACCCTGAGCTCACCATGTAGCCCAGACAAGCCTCGAACTCAGCAATCCTCCTGCCTCTGCCTCCTGAATGCTGGGATTACAGGTGTGAGCCACCACACCCAGTATTGTTGTACGTGGTTACCAAGGATGGAACCAAGGCCCTTGCACTTGCTAGGCAGGCATTGGAAGCACTGAGCTAAATCTCTGATCCACCTCTAATAATATTGTGGATAGGTAAGTTAATTGTATATCTCTTAGGCACTTAGACAGGGCTGGCCCTCAAGGAGCCAGCATGGTGGCCAATTGAGGAGCCAAGGAGGATGGACAATCAAGACAGTCACAGAAGGCCAGCATTGTAAAAGAAGAAAACTACTACACCTCTGTGCTTCTCTTAAGGATGAATAGCAGTGATTGATACTTTAACAAGTTTTCAGTCACCTGGGTGGGGGACCAGGCTCTTCCAGGAGAGATTCCCTAATCTACCCTTACTGAAAATCCTTGTTTAGTCCTGTATGCTTGCTTGCTGTGTAGCTTGCTTCCCCATTTGATTCTCATCTAATTAATATTACCTAAGCAACTATATGTGTCATAGTCTTACTGGTTGATTATAGTTTTCTTCTGACTTGTAATTTTCCATAGGATAAATATTACCTAAGTGACTGTACTTGCAGTTTTACTAGTTGACTATAGTTTTGTCCCACTTTGAACCTGCCACACTTCGTGGCTTTGCTCCATAAAAATCCCATGAGAACCAGGGTGAATAGCAACTCATTTTCTGGTACCTCTTCTGCCTCTCTTAGACAGAAGCCATCTTTGTCTCAGTAAAATTTTCCCTACCCTTAACCTCCATTGTTCCTAGAATGAATTCTTTGATTTTAGAGAACTTAAACTCGTTCTTTGAATATCTAGCAGGTATGAGAGTTATATCTGTTCTCCTTATATCAATATGATTGGACTTGGAGACAAAAACCTTTACAAAAGTAATGAAAATCACTTGAATTTGGAAGGTGGGGCCCTAATTCAAAAGGACTGATGACCTTATTAAAAGAAGAGACACTCATGCTCTCCTAGGAAGAAAATGCTCACCAGAAGCCAGCCTTGCTAACACCTTGTTCTTAGACTTCTAGTTTCCAGAACCATGACAGAATAAATGTCTGTTGTTTATGCTTCTAGTCTGTGATATTTTGTTATGGCAAGCTAGACATAAGTACAAATAGGATCTTACCTCCATGTGCAAAACATACTTTCAGTTTAGGAAACTTCTCAAACACCCCACCCATGATCATGGAGCAAACAGCCATGGTGGTTTCTGCAGGCATTCCTAAAAGAGGAAATTGTCACAAAATTCAGGATAATAACTTCACCAAGAAGAAACTCAGTGACATTCATGGCCATGGAATAGCAGGTGATAGCTGAGAAGATGCCAGTGCCAGTAGTCATGGGGCAGCTGTTCTCCAGTGTGGTTTGACTATATACAGGCTATTATTTGGCCAGGAGAGTCATTGGATGCTTCCTCTTTGCCATCTGCAAGGAGAATAGTGTAGTAGGTAGAACATCTTTTGTCCTGAATCCCCTGACTTTACTTTTGGATGCAGTGGAGCAAGCAGGGAGTCTGGGATGAATACTAGCTCTTGCAGTATTCTGCTTAGTGGCCTGTGATTAGTTATTTAATGTTCCTGAGCCCAGGCTTCTTCACCTATAAGGTGAATACAACCTTGCTTGTCTCGCAGGGCCTTTGTGGAATTTTGCAAGTTGTGATGTTACCAAGTTCTTGGGAAAAACTTCATGTTGGAGATACTCAGCAGATAGTAGTTCTCTTCTGTGTCTCAATTTCCTCATCTCTAAAAGTCATATTAGCCGGGTGTGGTGGCTCACGCCTGTAATCCCAGCACTCAGGGGCAGAGACAGGAGGATTACTGAGTTCGAGGCTTGCCTGGGCTACATAGTGAGCTCAGAGCCAGCCTGAACTACAAAGCGAGACCCTGTCTCAAAAAAAAAAGTCATATTAATAGTTGCTCTGCCCAGTGGGTTTTGAGGAATCGATAGAAAGCACCTAACAGTTATTGCTCATTAAATATTAAGTATTATTGCTTTTTTTCTTGGTACTGGCAATTGAGCTAGGACCTTGTACTTGCCAAGCAGGTGCAGCACCATCAGATCTATGTCCCATGTCCACTATTTTTGTTATTCTTGACAAATCAGAGCTGTCTCTCAGGGTTAAAAAATTGAAAATTAGTGGGTTAGTATGAATTATTTCTAGTACTCTGTGCCCCAAAAGAGAAGCAGCTGCTCTGTGTTTGATGCCCTCATGCCCAAGGTGCCAGTTTCAGTTGCATTGGTTTTCAGACTGTGGCTCAGAGATCTCTGACTGCTCCACAGATGTGACTTGCACCTTCCAGGGACACCTGTTTTTGGGCTGTTGACTAGCATCCACTGGACACTCATTTTGTGTCTGTCAGTGCTCCATAAGCAGAGATACCCTATTTCTTCAGCTTCCTGAGAATTCTGGAAGCATGATGAATCCATATCCACTTGTAAGTGATTTAGGGGCGAGCTTTCTGATGGCAGGGGGATTGACAACATTACTTCTTTTTGGACTGGTGGTTTTGTTTCCTATTAATTACTTGAAACATACAGCTCCCACAAGCTATGCTCCACAGAAGAGCCGAAGTTATATTCACAATGGCATGTGACCCTTCCTCCAATCCATTAACAATCATCTTTGCATTCACAATAAAATTCTGAAATTGGCTTATTTGTTTATAATCTGTGTATTTGATTATCATCCCTTTCCTTTTCCTAGAATGTCAACCCTATGTTGGCAGCAGTTTTGTTAATATCTATATGCAGGGCTTGGCATGGCGGAGGAGTTCAATATGTATCCATTACATAAAGGAATGATAAAATGATTATATGCAAATACTCAGGTTTTTTTTTTTTTTTGAGACAGGGTCTTGCTGTGTAGTTCAGGCTGGCTCTGAGCTCACTATGTAGCCCAGGCAAGCCTCGAACTCAGCAATCCTCCTGTCTCTGCCTCCCAAGTGCTGGGATTACAGGTGTGAGCCACCATGCCCCGCATTGGTGTATGTGATACTGATTGTGGTGGGCATGAATCATCACTGCTTACTGGCCCCACATTGCGGTTATACTCAGCTTTTTATGTCAAAAGTTGTAATATATAAATAAATTTGTGAGATTTGTCAAAGTTGTGTGAATCAGGATGAGATTATTTTGGAATCTGGTCCACACCATCCTTTTAAGCAACTATTAGTAGAAAAAAATTTAGTAGGGGATGAGTAGGAATCTGCTTTGGGTTTCCACTAACAATCACAGAACCAAGTAAAATTCCATAGCAGAAAGAAACCATTGGAGAAATTCAGACCAGGTTTCTTATTTACAGATGAGGAAATAGAGCTCAAGGAGGTGAAGAAGTTATTTTCTATAATACCATGACAGAGAGTCCAAGTTGGAACTGAAATTCTGACTTTGATTTCCAGTATATTGCTTCATTTAATTCTTCATTTTGGGTGGTTGTCATTTTCATTGACTAATAGTTATTAATTGTGCTAGAGAGTGAATGAATGGATGATGCCCCTTAAAAAGACCAACACTTCACTTAGGAATCCATTTTTCACTGTTTTTTTGGATAAGCTGCATGTTTAGTTGTAGCTCTAGAATTTTACATATGTTCTCCATGTTTCCTTCTTATCGAGTTGATAGTGAAAGTTTGGACAGGACAAATGGGGGTTTCTCCTTGTTCCCTTTCCATCACACTTGTGTGGAACCATGAATTAATAATTCAGGAGGTAAAGGGGAGCAGAAAGGAGCAAATAACAGAAAGCTGAGACTTCTACAACTTAAGGCTCCATGATCCTTAGATGAGAGAAGTGCTGATGTAATTATCAGCTTCTAAAAATCTGATCAACGTTGGTACATTTTTCCTTTTCTTGGAGCCTTTTTGGAAGTATATATAGTAAAGTGCCTTTGGGGTTGGGCAGATCTACATAAATTACATTTTCTCTTATTAACTGTGTAACTTGGACAACTTACCTACCCACTTCAATACTCAGTTTCTTCTATAGAAAGATCAGTATAATGTCAACTTTGTAGATTAAATACATGGTTTACTTATCATGTGATTTTCTTATAAGCATATTTATATGATTAAAGTCAAGCAAAGTACATATATACAGTACTGATCTAAGAGTTCAATAAGTGGTAGTTACTATTACTCTCAATCTTGTTATTTTTCTTTCTTTCTTTGATATCATAGGGTTCCTCAGAGATTGGAAAAACCCAAGAGTTTGTCCTCTGTTCCAGAACCCAGTTTGACACAAACCAACAAGCCAAGGGAGCCAGTATTTAGCCATTCGTCCGTCCATCTGCATGTCCCAGGGATGCACGAAGAGGGAGCAGTTCAGCCTTTCAGCTGCCTTCAAGAAAAACAACAGGAGAAGAAGATATTCTTGATGAACCAATAAATACAAGGTACTCTTTTGGGAAAACTACTTTTTTTCTAAGTCTATATTGATTCAATAAATAAAATAGTTATGAAGTTGTTTTGATCTGTGTAAATGAAACATTAACAAATTGTTACCACTTGGAAAATTACAAAGGACATTTAGAATTATGAAAGGGATTGGTGGATTTACCACTGAAATTGATAAATATAATATATCGTTTGGCAAAACAAGTCACAGGAAGCATCCATCACTCATGTATTTTGGCTGAGATCAAAATATTCAAGCACTAATCCAGCACTTCAAATGTAAATGAAATTTTCTCTCTTGGTTCTTACTTGGTCCATTCTTTGAGAGGGATGGTTCAGATGACATTTTTGGAGTCAGGGCAGAAGGGCTCCTTTCTTTTTTCTACTTGGAAACTTGAAAGTGTAGGAAATGATGAAATGATGGGCTGAGTGCCAGGGTCTTAGGGCTAGACTGGGACAGGCTGGCTAGTCTCAAGCCTTCAACTCACTCAGGGCCCAAACTAGGTCGGAATTTTCTGGGGCTTATAGGTATTCATGTAGCCTCCAGAGGCCAGTTGTCCCCCAATAGTCTACTGTGAATAAGATGTTCTAGGAAGGGAACAACCTCTCAATGCCTGAGCCAAGGCAAGAACTAAGAGAAATATCATGAACAAACTTGTTCCAGTATTTTAGAAATGCAAATACCATCTGGATGGAACAACCTTTGTTCACCAGGATGTTTACTAAGATAAGTTCCTTCAACAAGCATTGAGTATCAGTGTTTACTAAGGTTCAAAAACAGATTTTCCTTAGTACATTTTCTTTCCAAATGTAGGGGTACTGAACTGACTTATCCTAACCTCATTCATAAATATTTGTGTTAACTGACTGATGCAATGTGACTTGTGTACATAAGCATTTTTAAAATATAAAAATAATTTTGACAACAGAAGATTCTGGAAATGGTAGAGAAAGGATAAACTGAAGATCTCTAACAGCAGGTTCTGGGGAGCAGAGAGATATAAGCCTTTTGAAGGGGATAATTGATTTTTGATAGTGAATACAGATTGTAAAGAGAATATTAACTTCTTGAGATGGTTTGGACTTTGCAAAGGCAT
>PVIC010004901.1:0-60343 GCA_004025085.1 Thryonomys swinderianus | reverse complement strand
GTAACAAGAGAAGATCTAGTAAAGAGGAAATCTGTTAGAAACTTCGCACACCTCTTCTGATAGCCCGATTGCATTTTCATGCAATTTAAATGAGTCCTTACATAGTAAAACCAAAGGAAACCCCCAAATGTTAAATCATGTATTGGTATCAGACTTGATAGTTTTTACATAATGTGCAACAAAAACTAACGTTTAGTTCTGTGCTTAATATTTTAATAGATAATTTTAATGATATCAAAGTAAAACTTTTAAAGAAAGCTTCAATTGATTGGTCATGCATTTGACAACAAAAATAAATTCTTAAAGATTAACATATTTTTGAAAAGTAATATAATTCAAGACTAAGTGTTAAATGATTAGGTAAAAAGTTATTTCTTTTCATTCTAAATAACAGTTGTATATAATGTGAACTAATGAGTTGTACCTAATTTTCAAGGACAGTTGCTCGAAATCTCACTACTAATCAACATCATGATTCGCTTGCAAAAAAAAAAGATTGTGCCATTTTAATAACAGACCTGACCAGTTGTATCTGAGGAAACTACTTTATTTCCTATTTGCCACATCATGATTAAGACTATTGATTTCCATTTTCATGTCACATTTTAAGAGGTTGTTTTACAAAGGACCACCAGCATAATGAAAGATATGTTTTCCAAGATGAACATTGTTGACAGAGGAAAAAAAGATGTAATAATTTTCTTCAAATATAAAAGAGCTAGCATTTATAAAGAAAGTTAACCTTGTTTAGTGAGGCATCAAAAGGTAAAATAAAGACAAAAGGGAGGACCTATTGTCTGTATAGTCTCATTCCTGCATTAATCTTCTTTCTCCATCAATCATTATTTGATTGAGAATTATTTCAACAAACATTCATGAATATTTGTTTGACTCTAGAAATTAATTAGGCAAGTTTCCTACCAAAAAAAGCAATATTTTTAGTAATTAAAGCTGTGCAAAATAGAAATGATCTAAAGTCATTAAGATGAGTTTTATAAAATCTACTTTACTATTTTCAGAAGCCTTGGAGAAGAATAGTACTTCTTTGAGCACCCAGTTTTACTTTGCACCCGTACAATAGCTGCTCTCTACAATCTTTTTTCCATTATCATTTAAATTTATTCTAATTTTTTCCACCTTTGAAAATGCTTTCTGCCGGGCATGGTGGCTCAGGCCTGTAATCCCAGCACTCGGGAGGCAGAGGCAGGACTGCTGAGCTCGAGGCTTGCCTGGGCTACATAATTGATCTTGGGCCAGCCTGAACTGTAAAGCAATACCCTGTCTCAAAAAAAAAAAAATGCTTTCTGCTACTGTTGCATGTGTCTCTTTCACTTTCTAGGTAATTTTCTATAATTATTTTCTCTATTTCAAATCTCCATTACTTTTCAACTCAATGCAAATGGCTTCTCAATACTTCGCTGAAACTATCTTCATCATGGACTCTCACAAATTCTGTATTTAAAATATATGGATATGAGGACACCAACATTGGGGACTCCTAACTGGTTTCTTTGAAACACTCTCCTTTCTTTGGCATCCATGACAACATACTCTGCTTGGCCTATTTTCAGCCCTGCTTCTGTTCCTAAATTTTTCATTCCCCTTTCAGCACTGCCCTTACCCTCACCTTTTCAGTGGGGTTACAGTTGCCTAACTCTTCTGTGCAGAGTTTGTTTTATTTCTCATTCTGCTACTTATGACTCATCCAATCGCATTCTCAAACTAACACAAATATCCTAGAAACTTTACAGAGTAATTATGTTTTACATCAGATCAGGTTACCGAGTTGCAAACCTATATATGTATCTGGTTATTGATTGTGCACATTTGAATGACCCATGGGAATCCAAATCCAACAGATTCAAAACTAATACCTTATGCTTATCCCACTCCAATCCCGACATTTTTTAGTGGATAATATAACAGGACACTTTTCCAAGCCAGAGCCTGGTTATTATTCTTACCCTTAGTGAATCTACTAATGCATGAGTGCTGCCTAGTTATATCTATTCTGTCCTTCCAAAATCCTCTCACAAAATAATTTCTATTCGTGTATATCCTTACATCTCATATATCCTTTAAAGTATTATTTACCAAATCATTAGTTTAAATTAGCCTAATTTTCCCTAGCTGGCTGCAATAATTCCTACCTTATTCTTCCACTTCAAAACAAGGAAATAATTTTCTACACTGCAAGAAAAGCGATTTTTCTAAAATACAAGAGTGTTCATGTCATCCCTTCCATTAAACCCTTTAATGACTAATTTGTTTTCTTTCCTGTGGTATGGGAAATTGAACCCAGTGCTTTTGCACTGAACTACATCCCCATACCTTTTTTAACTAGTTAAGTTCATTCTTACATTTTAGATATACGGAATGATCACATTCATCACAGGGAATTTGCACTGTATGTGACATATCTGGATTCCTTTTTTCTCATTCTTCTCACCTCCTTGAAATACTCCTGTCCTCTTATTTATGAAAATGTTTTTTCCATTTTTCTTTTTTCTCATTTTCTTTTCCCACCCTCTTTTCCTCCCTTTCCTCTTTCCCCCTCCTTAGTTTTCTTTCCATTTGAACATTTTTTTTTCCCATTTCACAACATCTGTAATGGTCTCGCATTTATCTATTTTAGTCCTTATTTACACTTGTGTATGTCACACTAGATAAAGACTGATATTTACACATGTGTCTGATTTATTTCACTTAACAGTATGGTGTCAAGGTACATCTCTTTACCTAGAAATGTCTCAAAGTTACCCTTCTTCATAGCTGAGTAGTACTCCACACACATATGTGTGTGTGTGTGTATATATATATGTGTGTGTGTGTGTGTATATATATATATATATATATATATATATATATATATATATGTTGTTATGGTGTGATGCTTTTAATTCTTTTGAGAAGACATCAAGAAGGGGAATAGCTTGCCCAAATAGCTTGCCCAAATGAGATCTTTACTTTTAGGTTTTTTAAGACTCTTCACACTGATTTCCACAGTGGTTGTGCAAGTTTACACTCCCACCAGCAATGAAGTGTCGCTCTTCCCCCGTAGCCTTGCCAGCATCTGTTATTGATGGATTTCTTGATAGCAGCCATTCTTTCTGCTGCTCATTCTGGAGTGAGGTAGAATCTCAGCATTGTTTTAATTTGCATCTCTTGAATGACCAGTGACGTTGAACATTTTTTCATAAATTTATTTGCCATTTGCACATCTTCACCTGAGGAGTATGTATTCATTTCAGATGCCCACTTTTGGATTTGGCCTTCAAATTTGGGGGATCTGACATTTTTGAGTTCTTTAGTCTAAATATTAGTCCTGTGTCTGACAAAGAGCTGGAAATATTTTTCCCTGCTCCATGGGTTATCTTCTCACACTGTTAGTGATTTCTTGTGCTGTGTAAAACTTTTTAATGAGATAATATCCTAAATGTTGATTCTTTGTAATATTTCCCATGCCATCTGGATTTTGTTCATAAAATTCTTGCTTACATCTACATCTTCAAGAGTTCTACCTATTCTTTCTTCCAGAAGATGTAGTGTTTATTATTTAGATCTTTGATCCATTTTGATTTTTGTTTAGTGTATGATGACAGACATAGGTCTAGTTTTAGTCTTAGGCATGTAGATGGCCAGTTTTTCCAGCAGCATTTATTAAAGAGGCTGTCTTTCTTCCCCTGGAAGTGTTTGTCCTCTTTGTTAAAGATGAGGTGGCCGAGTGTGTTTGGAGTTGTTTCTGCTCTTCTAACCTGTCCCACTGATCCTCGGCCATTTTTCCCCCAGGACCATGGTGCCATGCCTTTTTTTTTTTTTAATCACAGTGGCTCTTTAGTATAATTTCAAATCAAACTTTGTGATTCTCCCTGCCTTGCCATTGCTGCCTATGTTGTTTTTGGTATTCTAGGTGTCTTCCTCTTCTGAATGAATTTTAAGACTGTTTACTCTAATTCTGTGAGGTAAGCTTTTGGTACTGTGGTCATGATGATATCAATTCTGTATAACAACTTTGGAAGTGTGACCACTTTCCCTATGTTGGTTTTTCCTACACAAGAGCGGGAGATACTTTTCCATTTTCTGATAACCTCTTCCATTCCATTTTTCAAAATACTGTAATTTTCAATGTAAAGATCTTTTACTTCCTTTGATCTCTATGTAATTCATTTTAAAAATTCTTTTGTGAAAAGTCCATTTTCCCTAATTTCTTTCTCAGTGAGTTTTTTTATGAGCAGAAATGTTATTAAGTCTTCAGTGCTTACTCTGTATCCAGCTACAGAACTAAATTTGGTTATTAAATGTAGATGTCTTTTGGTGGAATGTTGGGAGTCTCCTATGTAGAATATCTTGTCATCTGTAAATAATGATTAACTTCTTCCTTTCTATCCTTATTCCTTTTCTTTCTTACTCTTGTAAAATGTTCTTGCTAGTGTCTCCAGAACTATGCTGAATAGGAATAGTGATAGTGTACCTCCCTGCTGTATTCCTGATTTTAGAGTAAGAGATTTTAGTTTTTGACCATTTAGTATAATGATGGGTATTGGCTTGTCATACATGGCCTTTATCAGTTTTAGACAAAGATAATCTAGTCCAATTTTCTAGATGTTTTATCAAGAATGGATATTGTACTTTGTCAGATAACTTTTCTGCATCTATGAGATGATCATGTGACTTTTATCCTTGATTCTATTGATATGATGTTTTGCATGTATTGATTTGTGTATGTTGAATTATCCCTACATCTCTGGAATGAATCCTAGTTGGCCACTCTGCACCATTTTTATTTTTTATTTTGAGAGAATCTCAGAAAGTTGCTAAACTGTTAAGTGTAGGCTCAGGCTTGTGATCCTTCTGCCTCAGTCTTAAGAGTGCTGGGATTAGAGGTGTGTACCACCATGTCCAGGTCAGTTAAGAATTTCTTCTAGGCTATAAAAGAAACAACATATATTCCTAGAGCCATTTCCCATTAATGTTCAACTTTTACCCCACACATAGGCTCCATATATTTGAACTTATCAGTCTTAAATATCATGATCATCCTCATCTCTGGTCATTTAAGTACTGTTTCTCTGCTAGAACTGTTCTTCCTCTTTGTCTCCCTATTTTTAACTCCTTAACTCAGGTACCACTTATTCCAGAAAATCCTTCCTGACTGAACTCCTGAGTCACCATTCATTTACCCTTTTATAGAAGTTTGTAATTAGCAATGTATATTTTAGCTCCCTGGAAGTTAGGACCACGATTTCTAGTTCAGCATTGTCTCCCCATTAGCAAGTGGCTATATATATGGTAGACACTAAATAAAGCTGCAATGAAGAAAGAACTTCTATTGAACTATGAAAAATGGAAATAAGGGGCTGGGGATTTAGCTCAAGTGGTACCACACTAACTTTGGATGCACAAGGACCTGAAGTTTGATCCTCAGTACTACAAAAAAAAATGGAAATAAGGTATTCTTTTGCAAAACAAATACAAACATTTATGAGTGCAAAAAGGCCTGATAGGAACACTGAAGATTATAACTTTTAGTTAGAATTTTTATAAATAACTATCAATCTATGAAAAGTGATTAGAAAGGATCACCTTGGTTTAATGGGACTTACTTTGATAGACAAGGACGATTTGTTTTTTTCTATGCTGTTTATTGTAGACCTTGACTTAAGTTGTTCTATGCATCACACATGGAGAGATACATTTGACAGCTAGTGATTTGAAGACACTTTGCAAGAATGGTTAAAATAGTTGGAGCCAATAAAAAGCTTAGCTATTGAAGACAATATGAGTAACATCAAATATTTAACAAGATCTCATAGGAAGAAGTGATATTTTCTTCATATGGCTCAAAGGTTAGACCTAACAAGAATGTGCCTATATGGCAACTGAACATTTCTCACAATAAAGATAAATTTTATATGAGCTAGAGCTTTGGAAAAAGCTTTCAGAGAAATAACTCCCATGTTATCAGAAGTACAAGTTACTAGAGGTGCAAAAATAAAGACTACTAAGTTTGCAAACACCATAGGAAAGTATCATGGTAATTCATAAATGTAGGCTCATGGTGTGTTAGAGATGAATCATATGCAAAGTTAGTACCATAACCTACAAAGATGATGTCAAAAGCAACATAAAAATGTTTAAGTCAGATCAGGATTAGGGCCAAAACATCACAGGACATAGTAGCAATATCCATCTCACAAGAAGAACTATGAAGGGTGACATGTATCCAAAAAATGCATACTGTTGTGAGAACTTTAATAAACTCAGAGTTGCTGCTTCCCAAAGGGAGTGTTTAATCCTATTGTATTTCTTGATCATCGTTTAACACGTGTAGGCTCTTCAATAGAGAGTAAAAGTGACTAAATTCAATAAGAAAAAATATATCCTTCCTGAATCTAGGTCTTCCAGATAACAAGGAAAGAAGACTGAGTGAGAAACCCTACGTCTTAAGCCTATATAACTGTTCTGAAGTTCTTTAAAATCTGCAGATATTGAGAGGTGCAGAGAGGAGGCCTTGAAATAGAAGGAAAGTTTCTGGATAAGCAGGCTACTAGAGCACTCCTTACCTGTAACCCTACAGACTTACTTTAGAGGTTTCTTTTTTGGATACATGCTATACTTCCTGGAAATCAGAGAGGAGTAGATGAAATCATCCTTTAATATTCTGGAAGGATTTCCTTGAAAGAACCATGTCCCTAGGAACCCTGTGTATGTGAAATTAAATCCATGCAAATATTTTTGGTGCCAAATTTTCTTATTTACAGTTTTGTTGCTATAACAAAAAATGACACCCAGAATTTAAGGAGACAGGATTATTTTTGCTCACAATTTGTAACAGTTTCAGCCCATAGTTGGCTAGCTCCGTCAGGGCAGCTCGGCAGTGGGATTATGGGAAGGAGGATGTCATGGCGGCAGGAAGCAGTGAGGGATCAAAGGAGGAGGGAAGGAGACAGACCCTTCCAGGACACACCCCAGTGACCCACCCCCTCCAACCAGGCTTCACCTTCCAAATCACATCTAGTGATGAGCTCATCGAGGGATTAATCCACACAGAGGACTACTAAACCCTGTGATCCTTTCACCACCACAAAGTTCCATTGGGAGTGCAGGAAGTCTTAGGGGGCCATGTAGATAGAGATACAGTCTTTTGGCCCCCAGAAGACTCATGTGCTTCCTTTTATGCAAAAAGCTTTCAGTCCATCTCTTAGAGCTGATGAAATCCTGACAGTTTCAGCAATGCTCAGAAGTCCACGTGCAGACTCCTCCGAGATTTAAGGCAAACTCTTAGCTGTGAGCCTTGTTAAAAAGAAAAAGAAACTTAAACACTGCTGACATACAAATGCACTGGATAATCATTTGCATTCCCAAAGGGATACACGGGGAATAGAAAGAATGGGACCAAAGCATGACCTAATACACCAGGGCAAACATTAAATCTCATAGTTCTGCACTCAACACTCAGAGTGCTCTGAGCTGTGAATCCAGAAAGTCTGAGCAGTGCTGCCCTAGTGGCCCTGTGGCTGGTTCATGGAGTGGCTCTTGGGCTGGCTTCACCACTCTTTGCAGCTTTCCTCAGGCGATCCAGGTCCCTGGCTTTTGCACCATCGGACGGGGGTGTCCACTGCACTTTCAGCTTTACTCTCACTGCCCCACACACTGCCCTCGCAGGAGCACACCGTCTGACCCTCAGGCCTTCTGAAATCAGGGTGGAAACCTCTCTGACCCCGCAACTCTTCCATTCTGCATGTATGTAAAACTGCACCGTGCTGGGCGTGGTGGCTCACGCCTGTAATCCCAGCACTCGAGAGGCAGAGGCAGGAGGATTGCTGAGTTCGAGGCTTTCCTGGGCTACACAGTGAGCTCAGGGCCAGCCTGAACTACAAAACGAGATCCCGTCTCAAAAAAAAACCAAAAAAACAAAAAAACAAAAAACTGCACCATGTGCATGACACCAATTTCTGTCACCAGCCCAGGTGGTAGCTGAGCTATTTTGTGTCTTTCCAGTGTTTGCTGAGGTAGCTGAGGACCTATATGGCTGAGCATGCTCAACTGTCTTATGGGGAATAAGTTCCCTTCCCTGGGCTGCCCCAGAACTCTCTTCTCAATTCAAAATTGTTCATTTTTGCAATTTTGAGCTTCCAAAGGCTGGAGTCTTGCTGGTTCCTCATGTTCTCTTGAGACTTTTTGTTTTAATTGTCCAGATCCAAAATACTTGGCTTCTTTTTAATACTAATTTATTTAGCAACCAAGATCTCCTCTACTTCATCCTTACAAGCCTAAGTTTTCTTTTGAGCCAAACTCAAAACTTAAAATCATACAGCTATGCCATTTACTCCTAATTATCCATGTAGATCTGGCTAAAAACCTCTAACAATACCCAGGTCATAGCCCCAATACTAGGCTGCCTTGAAATTTCCCCTGCCAGATTAACTAGTCTACTTCCTTTAATCTCAGTTTCCTGAAAAATCTCTCAACACGAGCAAAATGCAGACAAATTGTCTGACAGAGCATAACACACATGGTCTGGAGTTCAGCTGCCAGTGGAGCCTTTCTTCCCAACTGGAGCCACTAGAGCCTCCTCTTTTCAGGCTTCATTACTGTCAACATTCTGTTCCTCTGATCTCTGTCCAGAATCTCTTGTTATTCCAGGTCTAGGTCTCCTAACATTTTCCTACTTCCCAAAAGGCATCTAAAGATTTCTGTGTCACATAGTATGACAACACTGGCCCTACTTCTCTTATACCAAAATCTGTCCTTGGTATTTTTTCCCTTATGGAGCTAAAATACCCAGTATCCACAATTTAAGGAAGGAGATGCTTATTTGGGTCATGGTCTGTAGGGACTTCAGCCCATAGTCAGCTGGTTCCAAAGCACGGTGGTCTGACAGAGAGGTATGGCAGGAGATTCCACTCCTGTAGTGATAGCAGGAAACAGAGGAAAGGACAAAGGGAAGACAGGGAGATATATCCTTCCAGATCACACCCACAATGACCCACCTCCTCCAAGCAGGTTTTATGTATGTCCCAAATGACAGGTAGCTATACCCTCACCACTGAGCCAGTCCTCATAGTCCACCTATAAGGGCACAAGGCTTTGCAGTGGCAGTCTAGATGTAAACCATAATGTAGATAACATCAAGGAAATGCAACTCTTCGTTTACATTTCAGTAAACATTACATTACATCGTGTATATATATTTATTGGCCTGATATGTCATAGTCAGTTTTGGTCCAGGGAAAGAAAAGGGCTGTCACTACAAAGGAAAGTGTGTAAAAAAGTAGAGTGGAGATAACAGTTCCTTCTTCAGAATTCCCTTTCAGGAAGTAATGTTACTGCAAAGTGGCTAAAACTCTTCTGTGATGGAGTGTCTGGATTGGATTTTTACTTTGTTTTTATAAAATTTATCCAGAGTCTACATAGATTATGAATTCTTTGATGTCTTCCAAATGCAGAGGCACACAGTGCCCTATCTACATGCCAAGTTTGTGTTTGTCAGAAACCACACTTAATAGCTTGGCAGTCTCAGTGCTAAGCCAAGCCGAGAGATTTCCCTTTTTTATGAAACACCCACAAAAGTCAACACCCTGTTCTTTAGCATCCATTCACCATGTAACAAAATAATGAAAACTGTATTGGGAAGATGAGAAAGTATTCAATATATTTTAATCTGGTAGCTAATATAATTTCAACAAAATATTTTGTGGTTATTTAATATAAAAGAGCAAGACAACAACTATTTATTAAAAATCTGTTATTCTGAGGAATTTAAGGAAAATACAATGTGTGTATACACCTGAACATATCCTAAAGAACTAGTAATTTGATGGTTGAGAAAAGACAAAGAGATAAAAAATTTATTAGACTTAAGACAAGTTAAGGAGAGCAAACCCCTTTACTCTTGTTCAGCGTATGTCAGCCAGTTCATTCTTTAACCTCAGTTTAAATCAGTCCCTTTCCCTTTTAGTGGAAGCTTCCAATTTGAACTTACCCCAACCATATTTCATTAGCTGGCCTGTCTTGCTTTTTCCAAACAAATCTCACACAGTAGTAAACTGATCCTTCTAAAGCAAACCCAATTAAACTATTGTTCTGTATCCATTCCTTCAAGGGATTTTCATTACACTTGTAATAAAGTCACATCATCACGCCTACAAAAGCCCAGTAGGATGTGCTCTGACCACCCCTCCAGCTTCCTCTCAGCTATACTTTTCTTCTCCTCTTGCATTGAAGAGATCACATTTCAGAATGCACTGCAGCTAAGAATAAAGCATAGTCAGGGAGGATCATTCTTTCATTACCAGGACTGTTTTGTAATGAAGTTGAATGGAAACATGAAGAGATATTGGCTTTTTATTATCTGGCTGGCATTCCTTAGGTGGACTGAGCTGTACAGATTGAGAAGATTCTGCCCCAGAGATCCAGAGTAGCAGTGAAGTCGCTGAGGTCATTGAAGTAAAACACCTTCTGTTTTACCCAGAGGAAGAAAGAAGCATAGGCTGATCAACTACAGTACCCTTAGCTGTCCACCAGGCACTGAATCAAAAGATGGAGGGAGGAAGAATGGAGGACAGAGGAAGGGGATGAAAAAAGAACTAAAGTTGTTATCTATAGGCACAGCTCACCACAATTAACTGTTATGTACTGCAAATGTATACTAACAAAAAATAAAAACAAAACAAGTAATAAAGAATTACCAATCTGATTGTTTTATTTTCTTTCTTCTTCTCTAGAATATAACCTCATTAATGGCAGGGAATTTTTGTTGTTGTTGTTGTTTTAGACAGGGTCTCGCTTTGTAGTTCAGGCTGGCCCTGAGCTCACTATGTAGCCCAGGTAAGCCTCAAACCAGCAGTCCTCCTGTCTCTGCCTCCCTTGAGTGCTGGGATGACAGGCGCGAGCCACCATGCCTGGCACTGTGGTATGTGGTATTGATGACTGGTGGGCATGAATCTCCATGCCCAGCATTGTATGTGGTTACCGGGATTGAACTCAGGACTTTGTGTTTGCAAGGCAGGTGCCAGGACCACTGAGCCAAATCTCCAGCCCTAGGGAAGTTTTAATCTTACCATTACCTGAAACATTTAGCTTTTGATAAATACATTATGAATTAACACATAAATATATATTCAAAGTGCTCCTAGGGATTTTGTAGCTAAGAGTCTGAGGCTCTGGGAAGATGAGACCATGCAAAGTGCAAAGTGAGGTCATCTGACTGTTGCCTTTTCTCTTATCTGGGCTCCTCTTCAAAGCTGCAGTGAGTCACGCGGGGGAGCCTAGAACCAAAGAAGATGGAAGCAGCATGTCCTGACCTGAGAATTTCTGTTTTTCTTGTGTAAAAGCTTTGCTCTGTGCTTCCTTCACATGTCTGTTCTTCCTTCCATTTCCTGCTTTTGCTTGCTGGAAATAAGTTTTTGTTTGGTTTGCTTTTACACACACACACACACACATATATGCACACACACACAATTATATCCAATATTTATATCATCCATCCTGTTCTCTTCAGTAAATACTTTCCTCTGAAGCTCTAAGGTTTCCAAATTTACGTGTAAAAATATGTGTATCGTGCTCATAGTTCAGAAGACCCCTCCATTGAGCCATGGGCTCAGTACAAGTAGACCTGCACCTGACTCTCAGGTGACGCTCATTGCTTCTTTGTAATCGATTGATTATATTGTCTATCTTTTATTAACTTTTATAAAATATTTGATATTTTGAGCGCTTTCAATGTCTCCCCCCATGTGCTTTTACTTTGGTAAAAATGGTATTTTAAAATACTTCTGTAAAATATTTATGAGTAAATTGAATATATTCCCATGCTATGGGAAACAGGGATGGAACCAAATTTTCCCATTCATATTACGTAGCCAGTTAACCTAAGGGGCCCCGTAGTTCAAAGCTTACATAAATATTAACTTCCACCCCGTACTTCTAGGACTTCCTGTTGTTGGTTTAACCCACAGTCTAATAACTTGGCTCCCCTGAGGCAAATCCTGAGGAGCCACTGTTTAGTTTTAAAATCAGCTTAGAACTCTTGAACTGTTTCTTAGACTCCTTCCTTTCTTGGCTCATTGATCCTGGCTTCGTCGTTGTTTTTTGTTTTAATTCTATACATATGTGTGTGAAATGGATTAGAATATAGAGCTAAGTATTTATGACCACCACAGTTTTCGTTCAATTTGCTAAATGTATTCATGACTGACTCACGTAAAACTCCAACTCTCAGAGCCAACAAATATTTTATAAATGGCCTTTCCAAACAGAATGTTAGAAGAATCTGAAATGAACTGACTAGAAGAACATCAGTTGTGATTTGATTCTAAATGGAAAACATTAGATTTTTGAATACTCTAAGGAGGCCAATCAAACAATGGATACTTATTACTCAATAGAAGTTGTTGATAAATATGGGAAGTATTCTAGAACAAAAACAAAAGGATATAAAACATGTTATTTTCATATTATTTCCTGATGAATGATTGATTCAATAAGCATTCCCAAATCCTGTATCCTGGCCTCTCTTTATAGAATTAGCCAACTATTTGTTTCTACAGCTGCCCTTGCTTTCCTAATAAAAAAGGACCATCGTGGTTAACATTACCACTATGACTTTCATCTAACAAATAATAAAAGAAAACTATTTCCAGAGGTTTATAATTAAAGAAAAATATTCTATTTGTTTGATCCACTATTAATTGAATTTTCTGTTACTGTGTGTATTGAAGCACATCCACACCGTTACAGCGACATTCAACACGTACATTGCTGGGTCCAGAGAACATAGTAATGTTAATCCCTAAAGATCTTTGACCTCAATAGGGCTAATGTGGAAAAGGAAACTATAGACAATAGTAAATTCACTTAGTAAAGGAATAGTAATGGTCCTAAACGATTATGTTATATAAGTATCATGCATATGATATACACATATTTACATTCCTATGTGAGATCAGATTGTTAAATAATAAAACAGGAGATAAAGGCAATACATGAGTATGAACTCTTTAAAAATCTTATGGCAGGGCTGGAGATTTAGCTTAGGGGTTCTGGTGCCTGCCTCGCAAGTGCAAGGTCCTCAGTTTGATCCTGGTAACCACATACAATGCTGAGCATGGTGACTCACACCCACCAGCCATCAATACCACATACCACAGTGCCAGGCATGGTGGCTCACGCCTGTAGTCCCAGCACTCGGGAAGCAGAGGCAAGAGGATTGCTGAGTTCGAGGTTTGCCTGGGCTACATAGTGAGCTCAGGGCCAGCCTGAACTACAAAGAGAGACCCTGTCTCAAAAAAAAAATAATCTTATGGTGATTGTATTCAATATCCTTCAAGTTTAAATATGCAAACTCAATGTGTTCTGTGTAGTAAAAAAAAAAGATAACTTTTTAATGGCAAAGAGAAAACAAAAACATGAATCAGGAAACTTTTAAAGACCTCAAAATCTTGGATAGCATGAAGTTCTTTGTTTTCTTATATAAAACTTTCACTAGAACACATTTAACTTTAGGATATATTTGATTTTATTATTTAAAATGAGATTGACATTTAAGTACTTAAAATGTCAAAGTTGAAAGAGGCAAGAATAATCTATTCTCTTTGTCTATTTTTTCTTTTCTGTGTGCCTGTGTATTTTGCCTTGTTTTTTTTTGAAACAAGGTTGATCTTCAACTCACTATTATAGCCCAAGATAGCCTCCAACTCCAGAATATCTTCCTGTCTCAGCTTCCACATGCTAGGATTACAGGCATGGACCACCATATCCTGCTCCCTTGGTTTTAAAGACCTGAAACTTAAGGCCCAAAGAGTTAGCCGGTTTACTGGAGGTTAAAGCAAATAAAAGCAATATTTTTTACCAAAAATCTTGAAGAATTTATTTCTTTTCCCTTTGACTTATTTTTTTTTTTTTTGAATTGTGAGAATGAATTGGAAAAACGTCTAGAGTGTTCAGGCATAAACATAGAAGAAGTGGAAGGGATAAACCTTGGTATCTTTGGAATTTTACTGAAAGCACAATGCATTTGTGTTCAATTGCCATTTTCCTTTGTAATAAGTGGACTTCAGTAGGGGGCTGCATTATTATCTCAAATTTTATCCACGATTTTCTATAAAATCTACATTGGTATAAATGCAATAATCCAGGTGACTATGAGGGAGAAATGTATACTAAAGAAGAGCAGTAGAGAGAAACAATTTTGATAGTTACGAAGTTCACTACTTTGCATCATGAATAAAAATCAAATGGAGAATTTGAAAGTTGTATTTTTAATAGTTCAAGGATATTCAGAATGCAGTAAATATAAAAGGGATGAATTTGAGATTTTCTTAAAGCAAAACATTAATCTGAATATTGTTTAGAAGGATGTAGCTATATATGAGTGTCTAAAATGTCTAATCAAGAAATTTCCAGTAAATTTTCATCCTATGTAGATTCAAAATATCCCATTTTTCAAAAGTTTTCAGTAACTTTCAAATGTGTAAGACCATAACATGTATTATATTTTAGAGAGAAGATTATAAAAGATAAGATGTTTGACAGTGAGTTTCTTCCTAATTCCCAGAAAGTTATAAAACTAAAATCCCAGAAATTATAAAAACATATAACAAATTTTCTGAGATCTCTGAGGAACACTGTTCCTATGCTAAACACATGTCTTGTTATTTAACTGCAAAATGGCTGAATGAACGGAGAAAGGAGTAAGCTGTGGTGCTGCCTACTTTTCAGGGAAATTTTGTTTCTAAACCTGGCTTGCTCTTCAGAGAATTAAAAGAGGGTTACTTCATATTTCAAGTAATTCTGGCTCAATTGATTATTTAAGATACAATAGATTTCTCACTGCCTCTCTTTCCTAATTCGTAGCTATTCATAGAAACATAGTCTTTTATTTTTTTTTTTTTGAGACAGGGTCTCGCTTTGTAGTTCAGGCTGGCCCTGAGCTCACTATGTAGCCCAGGCAAGCCTGGAACTCAGCAATCCTCCTGTCTCTGCCTCCCGAGTGCTGGGATTACAGGCGTGAGCCATCACGCCTGGCTAGAATCATACTCTTAGTCATTGTGTGTGTGTGTGTGTGTGTGTGTGTGTGTGTGTGTGTGTCACTGGAGATGTGAGCCAGGGCCTTCTTACTTAGCTATCTCCTTATAACTTTTAATTCTTTTCAAATAGCAGGCAGAGTTTCACTAAGGCACAATGTCGCCTGTGCTGGGCTCAAACCTGTTGTCCTCTTGTGTCACCCACTCAAGATTACAATGTGCTCCACTATGCCCCACAAGTTTGGAGCTATCTTATAAAAGAGATATCTAAGTCTAATGGTTTTGTACAAGATTGAAGCACTTGCAGCTCAAATAAAAAGAAGTACATTCCAGAAGAAATATTGAGTGTGTAGACTTTCTAGATCATCAGATCTTTTAGATTCATCTGGAAGCTCAGTCCATAAATACTTAGGGCTTGTTATATTTCAAACCCCACCACAGACCTGGAAGACAGAAAACAAAATGTTATAAGATTCTTTAGCTAAGTGAGGAGATTGGATCATCACCCTAGGTATATATTTGTTTTCTTGGGTTTTGATCTTGGTTTTGGTTTGATCAAAGGAACAGAGTAACCCATTTGGGATTTTTATAAACGTATGATTCACAATAAAGGAAACCTAAACATATGCTGTCCAGTTATAAAACCACTAGTCAAGATAAGAGAAATAAGGACCTACTTTGAGGCTATTGCAAGTGTAGTATCTTCTTAATTCTGACTTCATTCTGAATCAAGTAACATTTAAGACAGTCCAATATAATAAAGGAATCAATGGAGGGAAGAGAGGAGTCATAGATGCGTATGGATTTCCTCCTTCACAAAACTGACAGTCCTAGTCAAACTGAACACTGGAAAACTAGTTTGTTTTCAGTTTTTAAAGCTTACTTATTTTTTGTTAAGGCCGTAAGCGGAAAATTGATTTGAGATAAATTTAGAAACTTGTGTGTCTCTGCTTTCTCAGATAAATTGAAACCACTTTTCCTGAAGTGTATCTAGGATATGTTTGTTGCGGGGCTACTGCGTTACATGTAGCAACTGATGTCGTGATGTTTGTGGTACAAGGAGGAAGACAGGAATAGAGAACTTTTAAACAAGTAAGTGTGAGAACAAATTTCAACGGATAGAGGAAACATTTATGTGCAAAACTAGAAAGACCCGCTGCGCTTGCCTGCGATCTGCCTCGTCCCCTCAGGAGCTCAGCTTAACAGATATTTCCACGGATCTCCCAGTGAGGCCGCGCTTCTTCTCCCTGTCGCCTCATAGTGCAACAGTTCCGCAGCACCCCGAAGCCACTTCCGGGGCTCAGCCGCTCACGGCCTCCCGCTACTTCCGAGCAACGTTTGCAGGCGAGATCAGTGTTGTCATGGCCACGTTTGTTCTTCACGTTTCCCACAGCTGACGCTGCCTTCTAGAACAGAGATGCGAAGAGCTGAGTTCAGCCCTTGTCCACCTGCAGCACGATCTCTGATGAGCACGATCTCTCTTCGCCCTACAACGACGACAGGAAAACACAGCCTGAGTCATTTGGACCACTACTGTCTACCTAGTCTCATGGATTCAAGCCTCGATTCACTGCTAAGTTTTAAAATTTCAATCACATCCTTCTAGCATTGAGGAGAGACTTATTTGTTCGCTTTGGTATCTAAGAAATTTCATGTTTTGAAATCTTTTTGCAGGCTTTGGACTAGTGAAACTCCAAAAATGTTTCAGTGTCTTCCCAGAGGAGGATGTGGCCTTTAAATTGCATTCATTAGCATTTCTGGGTTTATCTTTGTTAAATATCTGCTGCCTGCTGTGTCTACAATAATCAAAAGTTTATGACATTTTTGTCATTCATTAGCCAGCAATTAAATAAGCAGGACCTATCTGTATTCAATAACCATGGGACATGGAAATGATCAGTCTTGTAATTTAAATAATGAGTAAATATATACAGCTAATGAACACTTAGTTCATCAGTTTGGAACCAATTGCCTTGTCCTAAGTTTAAATATGACTTAGAGAATATTTATGTCTTGATTTCAGTTGCCTCTATCTGTGGAGTATCTGTGTATTCTTATTACTATTTCTAAGCACTCAGAAAGCATATTTGCTCAGGAAGTAGAATACAATAGATAAAATTGTTCAAATTCTTTCATGGACCCAGAAGTTCCAAAGATCCCCAATTTTTATTGCAGTATTTTGTTTTACATATTATATAATTTCTAAATACACAAGAATAGTATATGGGTAAAATTAGTTTAATTCAAAATATGTAAGCTATAATCACTTCTCGGCCTTTTGGCTAAGATCAAGTGTAACATGTAAGCTATAATCAACTCTATCTTTCCACTTGCTCTACAACCAACTCCAAGTAAATATACTGTACCACTAACTGAATTTTTGATGTTCTCCCTTACTTTTCTATGTACAAAGTTAAGAATTTTTTCATTGTTGTTAAAATTAAGATCAACTTGTTTCATTATTTACTTCTACCATAAATACTACAAAGAGGTAAAAGTATTATCTTTTTAAGCTAGATTTTATATCAAAATGTTCTTTTAAAGAAAGGGCTAAGTAGACAATTGCATTGTTATTAATATTCAAGTTCAGATATAATTTAGTTATTCTTGCAAGGCATGGTTACTGGCTGAAGAAAAATTTGAATTGATTAAAATGATAATCTGTAATTCTATTACATTATATTGCTGAGGAAATTCACGAAATACCTCTATCTGTGATTAGAAATGTTACTTTACTTGAATCATAAGTGAGTGAAGGAGGAACTAAGTCAAATGGGAAATATACACATCTCTTTCTAAATTAATAGGAAATAAAATGAATTACTGTTATATTTGGTCCCAAAGGACACTGTAGCTTTGTTGATTTGACTCTTAGATTTTCCCAGTCTGTTTTTTGTATTGTGATCACTCATTTGCCATTTCCAGAGAAATCAGAAAAATTAAAAATTACCATAATCTGGTCATGTAAGAGGTAAATTATACTTTCATTAAAGTTAAATAAAAAGTGTGTTGCTCAAGAAACATATGAATTGTCTCTTAGAGATCATTAATATTAGCTTAGCCTTGTTACTAGTTGATACTGTTGTGTATCAGGGAGATAAATCCAACACAGTTTTGTACAATAAACAGAAGCAAGGAATGAGTAGAGGTGGTACAATGCATTAGGGGCTGTCTCAAAGGTTCAAGTGAGAGACAAGGATGTCCAGGTTGGTGCAGATTGGAAGGAACGAGAGTGAGATCGCTGTAGGAGCATAATGCAAAAGGACAAGGAGATGATGCGAAGAAAGTGTGTCTTCCTTTTTTAAGACAAGGTTTAAGGTTTAAAGTCAACAATAATAGAGATGTTATTCATTGGATAAATATTGAGAAAGTATTATGATCAAATATTTTGGAAAGGAAAGGTATTAGCTCAGTTATAAAAACAGGTTGAGTCTGACAACTTCATTGGAATACAGTATACAGGTGAAAATATGCCACCTGACAATGGAGACAAGGATAGGTCATGGGGTATTCTCGTGCATGCGCTAAACTTTAGTCATCTAAATTGGTGCTCCTAAAGACTCTTTAAGACTAAGGTGGCTACAAATCATCCGAATTTCAAACATGCACCTCCCCTTCAGTCTATCCAAGGTAGGGAATGAGATTCTGCATTCTTGACAAGTTTCTATGAGATACACAAGCTGCTCATCCAATGACCAGGTAGGGTACAACAGTCATTCTCGATCTTGGCTAATCTTTAGAGTCTCTTAAAAATAAAGGCAAATAGGCAAAAGTTATGATTTGTTTCTCAGAAATCCTAATTATATTGATTTACAATGCACAGTACAATGTTGTGGTTAATAAAACAAATCTTGTACAGAAAATTTTTAAAAGTACAATATAGCATACACTTTAACTTTCAAGGCAATCCTCATATCCTGGCAGGTGTGAAAACCAATATAAGTGCCCATTTGAAAAGGTGAAAAAATAAGGGTCTAGCAGAGACTCTGAGGTCAGAGGAAATGTGATAATTGGGTGGCCTATGGTGATCTTAACAGGCTTTATTTGGGACATCAGGCAATTGTTCGTTCATGAATAAAATAGTAATTTTTTGATGCTTATGGAAATCATTCTGAAGTGATTATCATTAATAATGAAGAATACAAAGTAAAAGTATCCAAAGCTATTTTGCTACATATGAAATAACTGGCATGAAGATTTTGTCTTCATTCAGTATAGTCTTTTTAAGTTTGACTAAATGGTAGAATCATGATAAATTGGCAGATGGGCTAATTCATCAATATAAGGCCATGACATTAAAATCATTATTATTATTATAATAGAATTGAATTTAGCAACAGTTAAATAAAAGATATCCAATATTTCAAAAAAGTACTAAGCCATGAAAAATGTTATTTCCTCCCAAATGTACCCATACAGTTAAAAAATAAGATTATAGGGTATTCAGAGAGAGAAGCTCTTTTTTGAGGCACACAGTAACATTATGCTGTGTTTATTGAATATAGAAGAGGCATGAAGTTAGCATGCTCATTTCTCCTATGTCCTCCCCTCCCATTTTTTTTTTTTTGAGACAGGGTCTCACTTTGTAGTTCAGGCTGGCCCTGAGCTCACTATGTAGCCCAGGCAAGCCTTGAACTCAGCAATCCTCCTGCCTCTGCCTCCCAAGTGCTGGCCTCCCATTTTTTATAATAATGTTTTTGTAAATTTTTGGCCTTTCAGACTTAATATATTATATAAGAAACTTACTGTTCACCACCAATATGTTACTATGATTCTTTTCTTTTCCAAATAGAAACTCTTAGGCTTCGCAGTAACATCACCCCTATTGATTTATTTCAAGGGTTCCTGATGCCAGCTGCTTCTCCAGTTCTTGTTTATTTATGTACTCTGTAGTCCTTCTATTTCAAAGATAGCTTGACTGGCTACAAAATTAATTGGTTATACTTTGCTTTCTCATTTAGAACTTCGTGACATTTTCTGAACTACAGTTTGTATGTCAAAACTTTACATTTATTGTTTCCTTTAGTATTCACAAGAACACTGTTGCAGCCAGCTGAATAATGGTGCCAAAAAAATAACCAGGTCTTCAAGTCCCAAACCTGTGACTATTACCTTATATAGTAAGATACCGACAAATGTGAATGAATCAAGAATCTTGAAGTGTGGAGATAACCTTGGATTAGGCAGGAAGCATAAATTCAATAACATGTTGTCCTGATAAGAGGGAAGGAGAGGAAAAATGACTACACCAGAAGAGAAGAAGGTCAAGTGATGGAAACAGGAGAAAAGTCAGAGGTAGGAAATGCTGTGCATTTGTCTTGCAGGATACAGGAACCGTGAGCTCAGGAAAGCTGTAAGACAATGCAAGAAAGGAGATTCTCCCACAGCGTTTTCAGGGCCAGCACAGCCCAGCTGATCCCTTGATTTTCAGGGCATTAGGACCACTCATGACATCTGATGTCTATACTATTCAACAATAGATTTGTAGTACTTTGAGCCACAAAACTCGTGACAATTTGTCCTAGCAGTATAGAAAATTGATACACATATGAAAGACAAATGTAGTTACCATCCCAATTTATAGATGAAGAATCTCAGATACAGAGAATTTGACTGACTGTCATGAACAAAGTCATGTAACTTTCAGTTGAGAAGAGTTAGTATCGAACTCCAGGAGTCTGACTCTTGCACCATCATGACTGAATTATTATGAAATAGCCTTTCTGCCATTTTATTCTTTTGGTTCTAATCTATTTCAGTGCCACATTAAAAGGTTACTAAGGTCTTCTGCATAACTCTTCTTCTCATTTTCAATATAATACTTAGTACTAAATAACTACAGTGTAATTGAAAACATTATCCAGGTATAAAATTTTCTTCATTCAGCAATCAATATACTCCTACTTAAGAACTTAGCAAGCACTGTGTCCTACTAAGCTATGAATTTTTGTTATTTTCTTAAATAGAACAAATTCCACTTCCTCAAGAAAACAATTAAAGCCTGATTAACCAGAATCCTGCTTGCATAAAATTCAGAGGATTTGAACCTTGAGTTCAATAGTAATTATTGGGTAATTGAAAATAACTATAAAAGCAATTTCTCATAATGTGTGGGGAATATAAAGTCTTCTGATTTATGGAATTTCAGAGAACTTGAGATAATACTTTCATATGTTTTTATTGGTACATCATATATATATATATATATATATATATATATATATATCACAATTACACTCCACACTGAGAATTTATATCAGTATATGACACAACTTAATTCTCATTTTCCCCTTCCCCTACCCATCCTACCTGGATTGTTTCCTTTTCTTGTTTACCATCACTTTTTTCTTTATTCATTATTTGTCCTTAAACCCCATTACCCTTTGAATATTTACTATTTAACAATAGCAATCATGCATTCTAGACCACATTTAAAACTTCAATTTCTCATACCAGAGAAGATATAGGATATTTACACATCCATGACCTATTTATTTCACTTATGAGTATGTTCTGGAGGTATGTCTTTTTGAGTATAAATGATTCAATCTCATCATTCTTTATGGCTGAGTAATACTCCATTTTATTTAAAAAATCTTCTTTATCCAGTCTAGAGTTGTACTCTAAGAATAGAAGTTACACATACACATGGAAAAAATAAAATTGTATGAAATGATAGATGAAGAAAAATTAGACCATTTTCTTTCCTATTGAAAGAATGATCATATTTTTATTACCCCAAACAGAATACTTTTCACAGCAAAATGTGCTAAATATACAGAAAACTGGATAAAAAAGTGAAACAAAAACCAGGCCTAGTTGGATTATTGGTGGAAATTGAAGATACTTTCAAGTTTTTCCAAAAACATGCATGTCAAAATAAGATTTATCATATCCTGGCATGTGTGTAGATACAATGTATCAATAAAGATAAAAATTTTAAAAATTACAAAATGAATCACTAAAACTATATCAAAATTTGAGTGGGATTTTTCTATTAATTGTTAAATTACCCTCCAAATATATGGCAACAGTGTACTTACCAACAAGTATCAGAGCCAGGGAATTCTACAGAGATTTCAACAATAAATAAATAATCACATTATTTTAGTAATGTGTTTAAATGTTAAGATTTGTTTTTCTGTTTTGACTTGTATTCCTTTAATTAGATGTGAAGTTTATAGTTTATTTTGTCCCTGTGCATCTGTGTTTTTTCTATGATTTGTTTATCCATACCCCATACCAATATATCTATTAAATTTGTATTTGTATCTTATTAGTTTATGTAAGCACTGAGAAGCCAAACAGTTCAGCCATTCCCTGTATATGTATCACACATCGTTCCCTAATACATCATGTCTATTGTGTTTCTGGTGGCATTTGTTTTGTTACAACTTTCCACATGGATGTACTCCTTTCATCTTTTAACTGCTTACTATTTCTTAAGCATCATATTTAATGAGAGAATACACCATCACAGTCATTTTCTAGGTTTCTTAAAGCAAGAAATAGTCACTGCTTCCATGCTGTAATCAATATCAAAATTTAGATTTTTCTCTCTTCATGGTCAGACTCTACATACTGCTTAGTTAAACAAAATTCCACAGGTTTCATTCATTGTTTTTGTTGTTGCTGCAGTTTCTACCCTACTGTTTCTTAAAATAGTTCATATTTAAAGTACATCTTCAATTTCAAAGAGGAGACTATATTAGGTAAAATAAATCCAATACTGTTTACTCACAGAAAGTTATATTTGCAGGTCTTTCCTAATATGAACAAATACTCAGAGATCCTTGAGGTAAACACTGTTTATATCTCCCTTCTTTGGCTCACCTGACGACTGTCACCAGGAGGCAGTGTCTGTTCACCCATATTTGCTGGATGTCTCTCTCAAAATCTGTTTTCGGTTCTTTAGAGTTAATCTAACACACTACTCCGGTCACAAAATGGTACTGAGAGAAAACTTGCAGGTGCCTTGCTTGAAGCTGTTGTACTGCTACATAGAAATGCGTACATACATACGCAAAAATCTAGCAACCAAGATTTTGATAACGCACCAATTAGCACCATGTTGGTACCAGATGAAGCAAAAAGAAAATCTGTAAATGTAATAGAGAGATAGGTATTTGTACATCTGAGAATAGACCTCCTCATTAAAGTGTTCATAACTATATCTTACAAAAAGTAATATACTAATTTCTTACAGATCCAACCTTTCAACATCCAAATGTTCTCTTAATGGGCTGTTTCTAACAATGTTCTATGTCTTAATTTAGTTGAAGAAATTACTGACTGAAACATACATTTATACTACACTCATGTACTGATGAATTAAATATTTTTAATTTTCATCTACTATGGGTTTGGAAAGTGAAATTATTTTGTTAATTCTTTAATTTGTCAAAATTCAATTTAATATGATTTATGGGCTAAGGATTAAGTTCTTACAATTCAAAAATTAGTAAGATACCATGGCTACACTGAAAAAATTCATAATATAGGGATGGTTTAGGGAGAAAAGGTACATAATAAAATGAAAAGTTTCATAAGAACCTCATACAGTGAATGAAAAGATTCATTTAGAATATATATCAATGATAGGTAGATACACACATACATACCTACATATATATGTATGTACATACATACTCAAAATATGTATACATCAACAATTCAACATACTAATAAATGATGCTAAAAGCTAATGGCTGCCATTTTGAGCACCTCTTATATTTGTAGAAGCAAAAGGTAATTGTTTTTAATCTCACAATGTCTCAATATATTAAAATATTTATACAAGTTTTTCTTTTCTTGATATATACATTTTTGACTGTCTCCGCCTGTCTCTATCTCTCTTTCTTTATATATAGTCAAATCAGGAAAAATTCTCCAGTGATCCTTATTATTACTAATATAAACAGAAGTCACTAAGTGTAATAGAAAATCTATCAGAAGCTATGTGTTGGGAGTGACTCCTGGGCTCATGGTGTGTAAATCACCAGTCATCTTCTCTGTGGATACAGTGTGACTCAGACGTTAATAAAAGAAGAAGAGTCTCATACAAGTTTCTGTTATCAGAGGCAACAGAGCATATGGGGCAGAAGGATAGGCAAAACTAGTAAGTGGATGCTTAATTACAATGAGGTATGAGAAGTCTTCCTGTATTATTGCACTAGGGTATTATGGCTTGTATCTAGGTATTCCGTCAAAGCCTCATGTAATCATTATTAGGAAGTTTTGAAGATGGCTACATAGGTGTGTCATGCTGGTATTAAGTGTGCCCCATCCTGGGTGTGGGTGGCACCTGGGCAGAATAAAAGAGAAAGAGGCAAGGGAAGCTGCTGTTGCTTGCTTCTTCCCTATCTCTGCCTGCTTGCCATGATCTATTTCTTCTCTGCAATGCCCTTCTGCCATGCAACCCTGCCTTGGATCCAGCTGACTATGGACTGAAACATCTACAAACTATGAGCTATATAAGCTTTCCTCCCTTACTTTGTAGGTGTCAAGTATTTTGTCTCACAACAGGAAAAGTAACTAAGAGATTTGGTGCTAGGAATTGTGTTTTTGCTGTGACAATATCTGGCCAGGTGGTTCAAAAGCCTTTGGAGCCGGGCATGGTGGCTCATGCCTGTAATCCCAGCACTCGGGAGGCAGAGGCAGGAGGATTGCTGAGCTCAAGGCTTGCCTGGGCTCCATAGTGAGCTCAGGGCCAGCCTTAACTACAAAGAGAGATCCTGCCTCAAAAAAAAAAAAAGCCTTTGGAATTAGCTTGTGGGAAGAGTTTGAAAAGGTCTGGCAATGTTGGCTGAATAAGCAGCCCAGGAACACTCTAAGGTCCACCTGAAGGGAGATTCTGACCAGAAGTCAGAAGACCAGACTACTTAGAGAAAAACACCCAATAAAACTGGGCTAAAGAGATTTCAGTTACATACAAGAACTGCACTGGCTATTGAACTCTAAACCATGTGGGCTATCTTTTGGTGTAAAATTTTTCCACATTCACTCATGTTCAGAGACTTTGCTTGAGGCTGAGATTAAAGACAGCAGACTAATTTTTTGCAAAGAAATTTCAAGACAGCCTAATGTTTAGGTTGTGGAATGGACATTATTGGGGGCTTTCAGCCAGATCTATGTTGAAAGTCAAGAGCAAAGAGCCCAGAACAATGATTTAAAATGTTTTTGGTCTGGCCAGAAAGAAAGTTGCCATACAGTGTGGACTGCAAAGATGGAAAAGAGGAGACTTGGTTGCTGAGAAGGAATAGGACAATAGAAAAGGTGGCCCAAGGAACTCACAGTAGGACTCCAGCCTTTACAGCTTCAAAATTGCAAGGGGGAGAGACTTTGCTTTGAGAAGAATGCCCAGGGTACCATGTTTCAGAATGACAGTGGTCTAAAAACTTTGCTCCTCAGGATTGTGTTCAGAGTGTACAGTGATCCAGGCACTCAGTCCTTATAGCCAAGAGAGAAGGAGGCTTGACTATTGCTGCAGCTGGCAGAAAAATTCAACAGCACCCAGGTGGAGCTGGTTTTAGGTGCATGCATAATCCAAGAACTATTGGTCAGGAAGGCTTCCATCCAGATTTCAAATGAAGCCTGGGAGGCTAGGCAGTGTGCTCCTGAAAGAGTCATGTGTGAAGCTGTAGGAAGCCAAAGGGGCAGTGAAGACCCTATAAAGCTGGAGAAACCAAGAATGTGAATTATCTGAAGAAAACTATGAGGAGTTAGAAAAACAAGCCTAAGAGAAACCACTGGAGCTACAACCACCTTCAGTGCCATAGTGGTGAAGTCACCCAAGTCCTTTGGAGTTTGCATCCTACCACTGATTATGCCAGATGCTGAACATGGAACTACAGAACGTAATGTCTGCGCTGCTAGACTTTAGACTTGCTTTGGTGTTTGCTTTTCTGTTGCCCTATTTGTTACCTTAGAAATGAGAATGTCTATCTTGTACCATTCAATGTTGAAATTGTTTTACTTTCCTTTAATTGGTACAGGGGTCTGCAGGTATGAGTTTGCCTTAAAACTCAGAGGTGTCTTTGGACTTGGACTTCTAAGCAGTGCTGAAACTGTTAGGACACAATGACTCTTAGAGATAGACTATATGTCTTTTGCATAATGGCTTGTAAATGAGTCTTTTGGGGCCCAGGGGCAGAATATTATGGTTTGTGTCTAGATGTTCCCACAAAGCTTCACACACTCATAGAGAGGGCTTTTCAGGCCTGGCTAGATCTAGAGTGTGATGCTGAGATTAAGGGTGTGATGCTGGGACTAAGTGATGTAGGATTAAGGGTACTTCTGAGGGAGTGGGTGGCACCACCCAAAGGGCAGGTAGCCTGGGTGGAATATAAAGGACCAAAAGAAGTCTTGATGCCACCGCTGCTGCTGTTGCTTTTGCTTTTGCTCACTAGTTGCTGCTTTGATGCCTATTGCTTGCCAAGGATATTCATTTATGGTTGTCTTTCTCCTGTGATGCCCTTCTGCCTGCCACCCTGCCTTGGACCCAGCCAACTATGGGCTGAAACCTCTACAAATTTTGAGTTGAAATAAACCCATCTTCCTTTAACTTTGAGTATTTTGTCTCTTCAATGAGAAAAGTTACCAACACAGTAAAATTGCAATAATTATGTACTTTACAATTCAAAATGCTAGAAGAAAGGATTTTGTAAGCTTTACCATAAACAAATGGATAAATATTTGACAGGAAGATGTTTAAGTTGGTTCAAATGTTATCCAATGTACTCACACAAGATTCCAGTCATATGTGCAAGTTTTATGTTTTTATGCATCAGGTAAAAAGTAAATTTAAAAACAAACAAAATACATAAATGAACTGCCATTTGCCAGTGTAACTGGTGGACTGTGTTAATAAGAATTATGTAGAAAATGATGTTCCATCATCTATCATGTTTAGGAAAACTGGGTTTGGGGCTTTCTTAGAACCATCATCACTGTGTCTAGGGGTCTCCAGAAAAGCCTTCTTTTGTGCCTCAAGCAGGAAGGAACTTTATGTTTCTGAAATAGAAAAAGAGGAAAACCAATAATAATAATGATAATAATAATAATATAAACAACTTAAGAATAACAATTGTAGCATCGTAAGTCACTTTGGCCTTTGCAGTTTAACATTATGCATCATCTCTTTCACTAGATGCTGGGACTGTAACAATAATCAGAACAGAGAGAAAGAGCCAAAAAGATGATCAAAATAACTTAAGATCATAACTCAATTCCTATGTCCCCTCTAGAGAAAGTCCAAACCTTAGTTTGCAATGAAAATGGGGACAAATGGGAATTAGAATTAAATCAGGGCTAAGTTCATTTAGCTAGGCCCTACAGCTTTCAAATTTCATATATCTGAGATTATTCAATAAATATTAAGCTTGATTCTTTTGTTACTTTTGTACTCTCCGCAGTTTCTACTCTAATCTCCCTTAAAATATCCCATATGTAAAGTATGTATTTAATTTCTAAGAGGAGGTTTCATTAGGTAAAATAAATCTAGCACTCCTTGTCCACAGAAGCACTTATTTTCAGATATCTGATTAATATAGCAAAATACTCAAATATCTCTAAAGTAATCTCTTTTTCCTAGGATGGGATTTTCAAATACCTCCTGTATCTTCTTTCAAAGATGCTTCCTGGCTGTACAGGTGCATTAGAAAGCCTTGGTTTTCCTCCCTACTCTCTCAGATTATAAAGTGCCTTAGGTAAAAACATTAAAGGAGAAAATGTATTCAAACAGTGAAAGTTTTTTGGAATTTTTTTTTATCCATTCATCAGTTGCTGGGTATTTGGGTTATTTCCAAAATTTAGCTATTATGAACTGTGCTGCCAAAAACACATTGGTGTTCATATATTACTGTGATATGATATTTTTAATTCTTTCAAGAAGATATCGAGAAGGGAAATACTCTTCTTGGAAAATGGAACCTTGACTTTTAATCATTTGAGGAATCTCCACACTGGTTTTCGTGGTGGTTACACCATTCTACACTCCCATCAGAGTGGACAAATGTTTCTTTTTGACCACAGTTCCACCAGCACTTATTATTGGCTAACTGCTTGATAACAGTCTTTCTTTCTGGAGAAAGATAATAAAAAGCAAACCAAGAGGCATAGCAGTACTTGAATTAAAATTATACTACAAAGCTATAAAGCTACTGTGTTTCAAAAAATCAGCGTGGGATGGACAAAACACACAGACCTGAGGATAAGTGGAACGGATTAGAAGATGCAGAAACAAGTTCAAACACACTCAGCCACTTTATCTTCGACAAAGGAGCCAAATACCTTCACTGGAAGAAAACCTCTTTGATAAGTGGTTCTGGAAAAACTAGCTTTCCCCACTCTGAAGACTAAAATTAGACCCATGTCTCTCACTATGTACTAAACTAAAATCAAAATGGAGCAAAGAACTGAGTAATAAGGCAAGAACATTAAATCAGCTGGAGGAGAAAATAGGTAGAACTCTTGAAGACATAGATGTAAACAAAGGCTTTATGAACAAGACCCAAAATATTACAAAATATCAACAATTGCGATCTCATCTAATTAAAAAGCTATTGATCCCCAAAGATACCACCAAAAGAGTGAAAAGTCAACCCCCAGAGGGGGAAAAAGTTTTGGCAGCTATTTCTTAGATAAAGGACTAATATCTAGAATATATAAAGAACTCAAAAGAATGAGTCCCCCCCCCATGCACACAAATTTCAAGACCCAATCCAAAAACTAAGAGTCTAATAAGAGTAGATAATTCTCAGATGAAGAAGCAGAAAGAGCAAATAACTACATGAAAAATGTTCAACATCACTGGTCATTTGAGAATTGCAAATTCAAATAGTCAAAGTTTTGTTATATAAGTGATATTATAAAATTATTGCCAAGAACATTTCTCAAAGAATCTGATAAAATTTGCTAATGGATATTTATATTATATAAAAATTATTTAGCTGTCATAAATATAATCTTTTAAATAATTATCTAGCATGATAATCTATTGGTTAGTGTATCTTATTTTTCATTAAGCAGAACATCCAACACCCAGTTCATAAATAGTAAGACTAAACCATGATGTTTTAAAGAACAAATTGTAAGTTAGAAATACATAAATGTGAGCCAAACTCAGAGCGAGTGGTCACTTCCAGAGAGTTTTAAATGTGCAAATATGCAAAGTTTCACCAGAAGAAAATAAAGTGCTTTTAAGCCAATAAATCAGCCTCTTGAGCTACCTACCCCTCTTTATGACTTATGTAATGTTACTACTCATATTACTTGTGATGCAAGATCCCACAGAGGCAAAGTTCCTGTCTCCCAGTAGCCCACCTACAGAGACATCCTTGGCAAAGCCCGTGATGATTTCTTGAGAAGAATGACAAGACTGTACGGTATCTTTTAAAATGCAACTACTTTCAAGCGTGATCTATACATTCTTTAAACTAATTGCCAATAAGACGACATCCTGAAAGTTATTGGATGTTAGTGTAGTGGCCATATATTACTTGTTTTAAGTAAGAACCTTACCAACTCATAATAAATATTTGTTGCACAAGAATGAATGGATAGGCAACAGTTTTATTGATGGGACTTCAGTGAAAAAGTTAATTCTAGTGCTTTCCAAATTAGCTTAACAGTTTTTCAATGCCTGGAATTTCTCCTTGCCCAATACCTAAAAACTCTTATTATTCAGGTAGAGATAAACAGAAATGTGTACGTCTGAAAGACAGCAGAGGATAAAGGGTATGTCAAAAAAGTTGTTCTTGCTTCTTTACGCACATGGCATGAAAAGAAGCATTGTCTAAGTTCACTTTCTCTTTGCTGAGAAAAAAAAATCTCACCCACAGTAAAATGAGGAAAAATTTATTCTAGATGACAATTTTTAGGGGTGTCACTTTGTAGTTGACTGACTCCAAGGCAGGGTGCCATAGCACTGAGGGGCATTGCAGAGGAGAAACAGTTTATGGTGGGCAGAAGACAGCAAAGAAGTGAAGTAGTGAGGAAGTAGAAGTGACCACAGCAACCTCTTTATATCCCTTATGTTTTATTGAGGCTACTACTAGCACAGATACCACTCCCACACAGGGGAAACCTATTATCTATTGCCAGAGATATGCCAAATCAGTCAGTGGACATATTTAGTAATCACGTACACTTGATCACGGTATCCCATGTTAATCCTAGTATCACATACTCTATTACCCCCTATGACTACATAAGGCTTTGGAGGGAAATCAAGACACAAACCAAATCTGAACAGTCTTATAATTAAAAAAAAAATTCTGCCATGACCCAAACTTATGTAAATTACCTACTAACTTTCTTGGGGAAAAGAATAAGACACAGAGAAAATAAAGGAAGCTTTAAGGAGCCATTGTGAAATCTATGTTGAAGTTAATATATTAGTGTAAAATAAATGCTCACATCAATAATATATTAAGAAAAAATATTTGTTTAGTATTACCTCAAACAGGTTGTAAGTATGATGACCCACTGATGCATGGGCAAAATATAGTAAGATTTCTAATTCCACTAAAGAAAATGTAATCTTTCAAGCTGTACTAAGCTTTAATATGTGGGTTACATCAGCACACCCACCCAATTTTCACATCTGATACTTTAGGAAGGCATTCCATGACCTGGGATTAAGAATTTATATGAAATGTGCATAGAAACAAGTTATTTGATGACCTCATGAATTTGGGTGGGTTCTTACGTGATTTGACTAGCACCATTAGCAGGAATAACAGTTGTCGTATTTCATTTTTTTTCATATTTTGAGATGTATCCATTTGTCCAGGTTTTTGTATAAGTCCCACGTAGAATAAATTCACAAAAAGACATGTTGAGCCTCTTTGGTCAGATTTTAGTTTTGCTTATAATGGTGTGCAACTGACAAACTTGAAAAATCACCAAAGCAGAAGTCCTAGTAGTAACTTGAACTTTGCCTTCTTCTTGCAAATATATAGACTTAAAGAATTTATGAGCAAACTTACCAGCAATTTCAATGAGTGATGTGCTTCTCTTCTGAACATAACATTTCCATCTACTTCACTTTTGCCCAACATATGATTGACCTTTAAAATGAAAACACTTCTTATTTAAAAACTTGGTCATTTGTCAGACATGGTGGCACATGCCTGTAATCTCAACACTTGAGAAGTAGTGGCTGAAGAATCACTGTGAATTCAAGGCCAACCTGAACTACAGAGTGAGAATTTATCTCAAAAAATCTTTAAAAAGATTAGTCTGACAATATTTTCCAAACTCTATTCTCTTACCATTGATTTGGTTCACTTTGAAAATTAAAGAGCATATCTCTATGAAGTAAATATGTTCACTTATATATTTAGTCAGACAGTTGATTCACTATTCTCAAGTAATTTTATATGCCTACCAAGTCATAAAATTCTCTTAAGTCATTAAGGGAGGAGAAAATTCCACTACTCAGTGATTTCAACACTCTTGTCTGGATTCCAATTTGTTAGTTCACTGTTTTGATCATTTATCTCCTTCTACTTATTACTTTTACATTTACAGCCTAGAATTTATATTAGTTCTAGTTCTGGGTTCTCTTTGAATGTTGTGTCTTAGAAACTGTCTTAGAAAGTATCTTAGAACACTTTCCGTAGTTCTGTTCTCTTCGACCTGTGAGCAAGGCCAGCTGTGTGGCCAACCAGAAGCCAAGACCTTGTACTGGTGTGAGAGTGCACAAGTGAGATACTCTGCCTTGACCATTAATCACAATAAGTCAGCTTGACCAGAGTAAGGAACACCCAGCAGATGAGCACCAACAGCTCTGGGAGTGTCCTTGGAGACTCTTGACATGTAGACCTGCAAACGGAAGGAGAAACTGCCCGCTGGCTGCGGTTGACATCAACCAATATATCTGTAGCCCAGATAGAAAGCAGAAGAGGAATGAAATGCATGTGTTTCTAACAACTCCAGTCTGCTTGACTGTGTTTCTGACAATTCCAGCCTGCTTGGTCAGGTGGATCTGTTGTTCTCATTCCCTGTGCACATCCATCTCCAGTGTCTGACCTTTCGATCACACTCCTACCACTCCAGGGAGCTAGCAGGCCGTGCACCTTGGACAGGTGCTGCATCGTTGGTCTCTCATGCATCAGCTTCCTTTGCTGGTCTGGGCAGCTATTGAATTGCCCAGCTCTCCAGCAGACAGATGACTGTTGTGGACTCTCCCACATCTGATTCTGTAGCCTCCCTAAGAACGCCCCTTCAGTTATTGTACATATGCTCTTTCTCTAATCTCTTCCTCTAGCTAGCACTAACCAATCCATGGACCTCCAGAAAACCATGTCCCTAGAAGATTCAATATGTGGATTCAGTATCTCAGAATCATCTAAAATTTTATAGTCTTAGGGTAGTTTGGCCACAGAATTATACACCCTTGAAAGCCACGTGCTACATTCTATAGTCTTATATTCACATATATGAAGAGCAAACACTGAAAAATACTTTGATTATTGGCTTTATATAAAGTCTATATAGTAGTTTTGATGATATCCAGAAGAAAAGTTTTGTTGCCACCTGAGAATCATCAAGGTCGCATAAATTCTCAAATTAGAGATACTGAGCAAAGAGTATTCTAATCAGAGGAAATGGCTAGAGCAAAGAGATAGGATAATAGTGTGTGCTCTATTTACAGAAGTTTCAAGTCTTCTGTCTGGTATAGTTTATATGGAGAAACCAGAAAGAAACTGCAGAGCAAGTGAAATTGTACTAAAGCACAAATCTTCTCAAAACCCGGCCTAATTAGTTTGCACAGGCCATAGAAGGACATGGTAATAGATATAAACACAGATATGAATACACATGTTTTTACCTAAAATTTGCATGTGACTTGTATCCTAAAGCAAAGATTTTCATTTTAACTGAACCACAAAGCTATCTCACTTTTAGTTGGTTGTTTTACATTTTCTAATCATCCTAAAAGTGAAACTGAGCTTATTTTTATTATGAAAGTGCCAATTTATTAAAGTGATTTTTTTTTTGAGACAGGGTCTCAAAAGGTAGTTCAGGCTGGCCCTGAGCTCACTATGTAGCCCAGGCAAGCCTCGAACTCACCAATCCTCCTGTCTCTGCCTCCTGAGTGCTGGGATTACAGGTGTGAGCCACCACCCCTGGCACTAAAGTGCATTTTGTTTGTTTCATTAGAGCTTGCTGTACATAATGGATCCTACTACTTTACCTGGGATCACTGTAACCAGTTTTGGCCAAGATTCATGGAACACAGATTGAGAAAGTAAACATCTATTGAGACTGTTCTCAAATGCCAATTGTTTGGAAAAACTGAAGAAATCAAGGGACATCATAAAGAAAATTTTAAAACAACAAAAGGATAGTAATAAAAATAAGGCAAAGAAGAATGGCCAAAAGAGCTTCTACAATTTATGAAAAATTTGGAGTGAATCAATTTGACTCTAAGCAGTAATAAAGTAAAATAAAATCTTGCAAACACTGAATATTTCCTTTTGGTTGCTAGAGACAACTAAATGTTAAGCATAAAATTTCCACTTCCTAATCAATTACCCTTCAGCGCCGTTATTATTAGACCTTAAGCTGTTTAAGTACCTGCGTGTTTCCTTTTCTTTAGCCTTATGTCTTTAGTCCTTGTTATATTCAGATTCTCAGTCACTGTTATAGCTGTTTTCTTTCAAAGCAGGGTCAGGGGTAGTTCTTTGATGCTCTGAGACTTTTGCAAAAGTCTAAGTTGTTCACTCTATACATTAGTTTTAGGAGACAGTTTTTAACTTACTTCAAAGTTAAACTTTCACTATATCTTGTAGATCTTTCAATTCACCCTCAAAGGAGAATTTCATATTTTGTGTGTATATTTACAGTACCCCAGTGACTGCTCATAGAAGTCTGAATCTCACAGTCAGAATTTGCTCAGCCATCCTCCTCCTATATGTTACTCATAAAAGTTTTTTGATAAGCTTTAGGTCTATTAGATACAGTCATCCAGGCTTGTAAGCACCACTGAGACACATAAAATTATGATCTAAGGTATTATTAAATGAAGAACTTCTGATCTTCTGTTTCTCTCTTAGATTGTTGGCTACAGAATGATTTACTAGATGTCACCATCATGAGTTCTCAGCAAGAAAATAATATCTTTTTTTGCACTATGACTTTTGACATGTGCACTAAGGTAGTGTCTATAAAAATAGTGATATATGGCCCATTTTACCAAGCAACTTTATCTAATCAATAGCACCAACAGCAGCTCCAAAGAGAAGCTTGCAAATGGATGGTTGCTTTAGACTTTGTCGCTATCACTAGCCAGAAAACAAATTAGGGAGACCCAAAACACAATATCTATGCAAACAACAGCTTACAACAGCCCATTTGTATTGTTTAGTTTGGGTAGTTATTAATTAGAAAAGATTTGCTTGGATTCAAAGCCTATAACACTGATAGTGATTTCGGTTACTGTCTTTACCTTTAGTATTCACAAGCTTAGATAAAAGCATGAATATGCTGTGCCACATAGTGTTAGTGATAACTCAATATGTTGGACCTATATAAGGCAACTCTGAGTACAATAATTTTATTTGACAAAAGTATTTTTCCCATCTTTAAGTCCAGTCCATAGCAATATTTTTCAGTTTAAATAGAGGAGTAAGGCTTTTTCAGAAGTAAGATGGATAACATAAGTGTGGTATTTACACAATGAACTATGGTATTTGCTCTGTTATAAAGGAGGAAAAAACTTAAAGCATTTATAAAAAAGGAGCTACCCTTCAGAATCATAATATTAAGTGAGATAAATCAAACAAACAAGCTTACCCATAGATAAATAACAGAAAATATGGAGGAATACCTTTTGGAAAAGAGAAGAGGAGATGGAGGGAGGATGATGGAAAGCAAATAGGATGAAAAATAATTAAGCTATGCTCTGTACATATACCAACTCCACACATGAATGTAATCATTATGTGCTGCAAATACATACTAATAAAATAAAAATTGAAGAAACAAATAAAGTGTGGGAAGCAGCTCAGCATGGTGTAACTGGACCAGGCATTTATGCCTGGGGTTTTGGGGAATAACTCCTGAGTCGGGAGTCTGCCCTTTATGGTGCTGCCCCGAATATACCAGAGGATCTGCTCTAACAAGGAGTTGCCCTGGGTTAGTGCCAGAAAACATGTTCTGGCTCCGGGAAAATTCCCCTATTCCTGTGCTGGGGCCACTGACCATTGTCTCTCAAGTTAGCAACGTATTGTTTCTCTTCCAGTTTCTATGTAGGCTAGGACAGAGTTTCATAGAGTTAGCAGAATGATGGATGTACTTATTCTTCTGGTCTTATTTTATTAAAAGTTAAGCATTAATAGAAAGTAGTATAAGGAAGTTAGAGTTAGGGAAAAGATTTAAGAGAATTGTAGTTTGACATTTTGAGAAATTGATTCCAGTCTTATGATCATCATGTTTATAGTTACCATTTGTTTCTGTTCTAGTTTCTAAGAAATGTACTGATTTCTTGACTACCTGTTTTTGTATCTACCAACGAAATGATAAATGTATAAGAGCATAGTATTGACGTCATGTTACCCTTCTAAATCAGTATAAATATAGCCTGATCAATAAACACGGTGCCTGCTCGGTACTGACTGAGAGGTCCTCCTGATCCCATCTTTGTCTGCCTTTGTCTGTCTCGTGTATTTCTTAATTCTCACTCCCCAACTCAGGCACTGTCTGATTGCCGGCAGGCCCCACCAATAAGGAAAAAGATAAAGAAAATTGAAGTGAGATAACTTTGGGAAAATGTGGCATAATGTATGTCTTCCTAGAAATTCATTATAAATACACAAGTTTCAGGGAAGTCCTAAGAACTCTTATACTAGGTTTCATGGCCAAGACCACGTGCCAAACAGACCTTCAGCTACAGGGTACAAGACCAACAAAGGACTCTATAGGTTACCTTTGAAATCCATCATTAATAGCCAAATGCTACAGCATTCTAGGATTTGGACAACAAAGGAATCTTTGGATGGACAGCTCTGGCTTGACAACTGCTCAAGGGCTTTGCCGAGACTTTGTTTGACTGCACTGAAATCTAAGACTCCTATATCCAGTTCCTTACGCCTCTGCATCACCCAAGGTCCTAGTTGCATCTTCATTTTGCATTTTGCCCAACTTTTCAGGCTCCCTCCCAAACTGTCTTATTTAGAAGTTTTCTGTGTAATATCTTTATTTATCTTTACATAATTAATGTTTAGAGGAATTGGAAAAATAAATAAGACATATAATATTTTGATGATTGTAAAATTCTGTTAACTGGGAACTTCAGCTGGATTTATCTGGTACATAGATATAAATGATAAATGGACAGTAGCTAAATTACATTCATGTTCATGAAGGAAAAGAAGGGAAAACTTCCCAGTGGGAGAGCTGCAAACTAAATATCTAGTAACCTATTTGCTTTGAAGTACCCTGAGAAAGGACTATGCATAGACTCAAACAATAGCTAGTGAATGGCTTGTCCATCTGAAGAGGGACCTGGAGAAAAAGTTCTGGAAGATGAGACACTGGGGAAGAGAGAGTATCATGCACATGTGAAAGCAGATGTGAAGCATGAAGATATTTGTTTCACATGCTCATGATCGCCATAAAGCATAATCTTGGAAAAAATAAACAAATGACTTGTCAGTTGATTTTATCTATGCTGCACCCTTGGCCACTCTAGAACAGACATGATGCTCCTAGGTAAAGCAGTGGTTGTTTTTACCTGTTATGTTCCCCCAGTACTACTGTACCCAAAGGTGTAAATGTTCATCAACAGAACCATACACTAAGCTTGTAATATAAAACATTTCAGTGAGCAGACCAGTCAGCCACTTGTTTCTAGGGTGACTAAATCAAGTCCCTTCCTCTTCTGTCTGCCAGAGAAATTGAATCATTTCCGCTAGTAGTAAAGCCATCATTTCATCCAAACTTTTAAGGTATTCTAGCAGGAAAATTGGCTTCTGGCTGTTAAGTTGTATGTCCTGAAAAAATGATCCCAGTTGTTGAGGTCTTAATTATCCAAACCTTCTCCACCAAAACACTCAGAATTCAAATATAGCACTTTAAAATTCAATAGTAAGAATGACATTTGTGGGTACATATTAAATAATCTCTTGCAAATCACTTTATGTATAGTCTCTTTCTTCTAGTACAGGTACAACTTAGTCTCTATACATGCCATGCTACTTCTCAGTCATACTTTTTACCCTAGGAGACAGGCATGATGGAATAGGAGGACAGCGCCAGAAGCAGACATCAATTGCTTCACAGTGGGAGCCTTCCTCAGGTTATCCCAGATGTGCTCAGTGCTAGTTCTTACTTAGCTAGTTTTAGGGAAGAGTCGGCCATCTTCACAAGCCAAGCATGTGGTGGTGGAGCTATGGCCAGCCTACACTGGGTGTCTAGGCAGAGGTCACCATATCATATTTCAAGGCTATTATCTTCACATCATAAAATGTCCTCAACTATGCACTTAAATGTCTTTAAAGCCCTGTGACTCTGATTTATTCCATGAAGACAGTAGAAGTTCCACTTTGGCTCAAATTTTGTCTTATACCAAGAGAAACCAAATTTCTCTTAATTATTTAAAGAGTATACTTTATGACACAATTTTGTTATCTATATTTTCTTTTGGTTAGGGTATTTTATAGTCAATAAAAATTACATTTTTAAATGCATTAGCTAAATTAATGCAGTCTCATGAAATCTAATATCTCTATACAACTGAGGAAGATTACCAAGACCACTGAGAAAATGAAGGAAAATATTCATAAATTTCATTAGATTCAGTGTGTGTTTAGTTTGATTATTTTAAAGCTGTGACTATTATAAAATAAAATGAAAAATAATCTCCCAAAAGAGATTTAAAATTGTTTTATTTACTAGATTATATACATAAATACCTTAATTTGCATCTTCAGTGAATTAAGTGTAAAGTTTCTTCTTAAAAATTAGTAGTCAGATTGAATGGAATTGTGGAGATTCATCTGAAAAATTTTTACATAAGTTAAAACATCATCACCTATTTCATGGAGGAAAAAGAACTGACCAAAAAATGTCTTCTAAAGTCTCTCACCATCTGCCACATGCTCTTGCCCTCCCTTAAGGTGTGGATGAACTATCATTTCCAGTGAAAGCTCATCATAACTCTTGCAGTCTGTCCTCTTCCACTTATTTAAGAGTGTGACTTCAGTGATTGCTACTCTTTTTCTTCAATCATTAATTTTCAATAAATTTAAATTACTGTTCAATATAACCAATATTTTCCATGGAAGAAAAATCCAAAACCTTGGGCTTTTCCCTCTGCATCTACTACAAATCATACAGGGAGAATGGAGGGAGGAGAAGGGGATTAAAAAAAGAATAATAAAGATATGTTATGACCAGATACTAAACTAAAATCATAGTGGATTAGAGACCTAAATATTAAAACAGAAACTCTAAGCCTGCTATAAAACAGGTTAGGTAAAATTCTTGGAGACACTTAGGGAAAGACTTTATGAACAAAACCTAGATAGCATAAGAACTAGCAGAAGAAATAAATAGAGTCTCATTTTATTAAAAAGCTTCTGCACATCAAAAGAAACCACTGGCAGAGCAAAAAGGCAACCAACAATACAGGAAACAGTGTTTACCAGTAATTCCTCAGACAAAGGGCTACTATCTAGAATATATAGTGAGCTCAGGGCCAGCCTGAACTACAAAGTGAGACCCTGTCTCAAAAAAAAAAATTGTAGGTTGGGCAGGGGAAGGGGAAAAATAAGAATTAAGTTGTGTCATATTCTCAATGTGGAGTGTAATTGTGATGTGTAGATATAAAATACCAATAAAATGCACCAATAAAAAGAGAAAAAACAAAACAAAAAGATGTGTACAACAGCTGACCCACCATGAGAAACATATCATGGGGACTTGATAATATCATTTTCTACTGCAAACATGTACTAATGAAAATTCTTTAAAAAGATTGCTCCCTGATTGCTGAGTTTGAGGCTTGCCTGGGCTACATAGTGAGCTCAAGACCAGCCTGAACCACAAAGTGAGACCCTGTCTCAAAAGAAAAAAAGATTGCTCCCTGCCTGACATTTTCCTCTTTTGCGCATATCCATGCCAACTGTGTCAGCACCCTTGCTCTACTGGAACAGCCTCTGTGCCACTAAGTCATCATCACCTGCTTAGTCCACATCTGACTCCAACTGTCATCACCACCAGACCAGCTCATCACTTCTGTTTCTAATCCTTCTCAGTTTTCCTTCTATAGCACTGTTTATTTCTTTCCTTTGTGGTCTGCTCACCCATGTTTAAGGTGACACGTCAACTGAAAGTAAGAACAACAAAAGCTTAAGACAACCTAGACTAAACATAGAGGGAAGATTTACCATGAGGGACACTTTCATGCCATGGTAATATATATATATATATTTTTTTTAATTGAATTCTTTATTGGTACAATTTATATACATCTCACAATCACATATAACATTGGGAAATTTGTACCAGTATATGACCCATATCCCTACCCACCCATACCTCTCCACCCCCTTTATACATACTCTTTTATTTTCTTTCTGAATCATATTTATTCCTTCCCCTCATTACATTCCCACAACAGATTTCCCACTCTAAAAAAGCTGTCATACTTTCTAGAGCTCATTTGCATCTACAGGAGTTCATGTCAAAGAGAAGATCCAGTATTTGCCTATCTGTGATCTATTTATTATTTCACTCATTAGTATATCCTCCAGGTGTCTCCATTCACACATAAATGGATCGATCTTGTCATTCTTTATGGCAGAATAATACTCCATTTTATAAAAAAAACACATCTTTATCCAATCTCCAGTTGAGTACACAAAAATACCAACATGAGCCCTAATAAGGTGCAGGTGTAGTGTGATACTGGAGTTCTTAGGGAAATTAAAAATTATATGGATTAAAGTAACAATGATAATAATTAAAATGTAAATTTATCAAAAAATGTAAGACTGATAGGAAATAAACTTATAATTAATTAAATTAAAATGCACTTATAACACATATATATTTGTAGGAAGCCAAATTATAGACAACACTGCTTACAAACATTTGTGTTATTGTTTGTCTTGTAGATTTTGAGCACACAACTAATAGAGATCTGAAATATGTTGAACAGAAGGTGTATATGCTTTTCAGAAAAGGAAATAATATATTAAAGAAGTAAATGCTATCAACTATAGCTTGAATTGAAGATAATTAACTAGTGAATTTTAAAACAAAAAATCTGTGGTCATTTATTGGGAAAAGAGTGGAAAAACAGAATGAAACTTTAGAAATCTTGCTAAGATAGAGGGTGAGAAAAAGTACCTGCATTTCTATTCAAGTAGATAAGAGGATAGAAGAGGAGAAGGAGAAAGAAATATTAGAGATTCTAAGAAGGCTCAAGCACTCAAGGCAAAAAATACTCTAGCCTTTTGACAAGTAACATGATGGAGGAAAAATGACTGAGCAATCCTCCAGAGAAGGAAATATTGAACTTCCTGTGAATGAGATGTGTTTGCCATAATATGCTAATTAGCTGTTTCAGTAAAAGGTGCCAGTGACGTATGTGTTTCCAGCAGGCATATTTCCACTCAACACATTCTCTATCCATGAGTTATATAAATTAATTGCTAGGGCAGTTCCATATTGTCCAGACATCTGCTAAAAGACTTCCCTCAAGCAGATTCAGGGAAATACAATTAAAGAAATCATGTGGAATGTTTGGAGACATTTTTATGTGTGCCTAGGATAACTCCAACAGCTGCCTCATAAAGGCAAAATGTTGCCAAATGTATTCACATTCACCCACTGACCAGCACCAAAAGATATTCAAATTTAATGCTGACATTTCTGGGTAAGATTTTGTTCAGGTCAAAAAGTTTTTCCATAGACTACATAAAGTAGCAAATAGTATTTCTCTTGATGTGGTGAAGGCAACTGTGAAAGCTCCTTGATTCCTGACCTTGTTATTCCCTGAGCCCACAGAAAGGCCCTTTCCAGGAGGAAGGTGCTTACTGATTTGGAAGGCTCAGTATGGTGAAGGCAAATTTCCCCTCTTAGACACATTTGAGGGAGCTTGATATCCAAAGATGTTTTTAATCACTTTAGTATAACTGTCTTAGTTACTTTCTCATCCCTAAGACAAAATATCTAACACTGACGACTCTAAGGAAGAAAAGTTTATCTTGGCTCACAGATCAGTGCATAGCTGAGTTTTCAACACATGCAGTAGCTGCCTGGCTTGAAGTCAGGAAGGGATAGCAGAGAAACATGGCTGAGAGAAAGAGCCCAGGGTATGGCAGTGGGAAGAAGAGAGAGATCAATGGAAGATGGAGGGTGACAGAGCCTTCCAGGCCACACACCCCCAGTGACCACCTCCTCTGACCAGTCTTCACCTCCCAACATCACACTTTACTATAAATTCATCAGTGGACTAACCCACCATAAATAACCACATGATTATCAAGTCCCCATGAACCTCACACCTCCAAGAAGCCCCACCTATGAGCACATGAGACTTTCTGGAAACATCTAGATATAAATCATAACAATAATTTTTATAGCAAACTAAGCTGAAAAATGAAAAAGATTATTTCTAATGTACACATATAGAATTGATACAGCTTGTATTTAGATGCCCCCCCAAAGCTTCATACTTTTTCAGAGGAGGCTGAATCTCAAGTGTGTGATTGATTCATGGTGTGGGTAAGCCCAAAGGTACTAAGATTAAGGGCATAAGTGCCACCTTCCCTAAGTGGATCTGAACGGGATAAAAGGGGCAGAAAGACATTATTAAAGTCGTTTGTTGTCTTTGCTGTAATGCACTATCACAAACAATTGCCCTTCTACCATGTTGCACTCTGCCTTGGAGCTAACAAATTATATACTAAATCCTCTACACACTGTGAACCAAATGAACCTTTCCTCCTTTAACTTTGTGTATTTTGTCTCAGTAATGAGAGAAAAGTAACTAAGGCATAATTTGGTATCATTTGCTATGAAATTACCTGGGCAGGTGGCTGAAGAACCCTTAGAAGTGGCTTATGGAAAGAAGAGTTGAGAAAGTTTCAGAGATGCTAGCTAAAGACGTAGAGCTGAGAGGCCTTAGTCTCTTCTGCGTAAGAGGTACTGGTCAGAGCTCAGAAGACTGCAAAGCTGGTAAAGAGTGGATTTAAGACATTTCTGCTTGGAAGAAGGGCTACACTGGCTGCTGGACACCAGACAATGTGTGTCATGCCTTTTTGTCTGCATTGTGCTCGTGTTCAGAGAATTTTCCTGAACTTAATATTAAGGGCAGCTGACTAACTAATCTTCCAGAAAAAAATTTCAAGGCAGCCTATCGTTGAGGCTGTGGTGTGGATGTTGTTAGGTGCTTTTAGCCAGATTTATGTTGCAAATCAAGAGCAAAGAGCTCAACAGAATGATTTAAAATGTTTGAGTTTGGGGCCGGAGGGTTAGCTCAGTGGTTCCGGCACCTGCCTCGCAAGCGCAAGGTCCTGAGTTCGATCCCTGGTAACCACATATAATGCTGGGCGTATAGACACGCCCACCAACAACCAACACCGCATACCACAAAGCTGGACGTGGTGGCTCACACCTGTCATCCCAGCACTTGGGAGGCAGAGACAGGAGGATTGCTGAGTTCGCGGCAGCTTGCCTGGGCACCATAGTGAGCAGGGCCAGCCTGAACTACAAAGCAAGACCCTGTCTCAAAAGCAAAAAAAAGAAAAAAAAAATGTTTGAGTTTGGCCAGAAAGGAAGCTCTAGTAAAGCTGCAGCCTGCAAAGACCAAGCAGAGATCTTGATTGCTGAGAAGGAAGAAGAGAACAGAAAAGATGGCCCATGGGCATCACAAGAAGCAGCAGGACTTCTCACTGGGCAGCCTCAAAATTGTGAAAGTAAAAGATTTTTCTCTAAGAAAAAAGCCCCAGAGCACCACATTTCAGAGTGGTGGTGTCTTGGGAGGTTGTTCCTTAGGATTTGGTTCATAAGCATTGGGCCCCTATGGCCAAGGGAGTAGGAAACCTGGCTACAGCTCCAGTTGTCAGCAAACCTTGGAGTCATCTATATGGTACTGGTTCTAGACACACACAGAACTCAAGAGTTATCACGTGAGGAAGGCTTCCACCCAGATCTCAGAAGAAAAGCCAGGAAACCAGGCACTGTGCAACTGAGAGGACGTGTGTAGAGCTGTGAGTGAGAAGCAGAGGTGCAGTAGAAACCCAGAGGTTTGCAAAACCCAGAACCATGGATCATCTGAGGAAAACTATAAGGAGGTAGCAGAGCCAGCTCAAGAGAAAAGCTGTGGAAGCTATGATCCCCTGAGTGGCATAGGAGTGGAACCACTAGAGCATTTTAAAGTTTACAACTTGCCACAAATTTCTGGAGGTGGTGGAAGTGGAATTGTGGGGTTTAATGTTTGCCCTGCTGGATTGTGAATTTGTGTTGAACTGACCCCTTCTGTTTGTAACTTTGGGAATGGAAATATCTAGTGACATTGAATACTGGGAATGTTGAATCTTTTCGTTTGTGCAGGGACTTTCAGCTAAGAGCTTGCTTTAAATCTCAGAGGAAATTTTAGACTTGCACTTTTTAGCAGTGCTGAAACTGTTGGAACTTTGGGAACTCTTGGAGATGGACTAAATCCTTTTTTGCATAAAGGCATATGCATGAGTCTTTGGGGGATGCCAAGGGCAGAAAGTTATAGGTACTTTTTTAGATGTGACTAAATCTAAAGTGAGTAGTTGATTAGTGGTAGGGCTAACCCAAATTACTAAGATTAAGAGCATGAGTGCTACCCGTTCTAAGTTATCTGAATAAAATAAAAGGGGTAGAAAGATGCCGTTAAGGTTCCTTGTTGCCTTTGCTGTGTTATGCCACCATGAACTGTTGCCCCTCTGCCATGTGCCACCCTGCCTTGGAGCCAGCCAATTATGGAATGAAAAATCTACTAACTTTGAGCTAACTAAACTTTTCCTCCTTTAACTTTTAGTGTCAGGTATTTTGTCTCAGCAATGATAAAAATGTAACTAAGACAAGAACTTTGAGCAAGAAAAATGAAGCCCACATAAGGAAAATCTTGCCAAATTATTGCAGGAATCTGTTTTATGATTGTTTTTCTAGCTATTTGCCTGTGCCCCTTGACCTTAAGTTCTTGAGCAGACATAGGACTTTCTCTCTGCCAAAGCAAAAACGTAACTGTGACTTTCATTTCTGTATCCATTCAAATTAGTTGAAGTAAACTTCTAAAAATATATAAATAGATTTAAGGGGTTATACTTCCAAACATAAACTGGCTGTACATGTCATCATGTAAAACCAGAGAAAAAAGTCATTCCAAACTAAGAAGAGAGGACACAAGACAGAAGCCTGGGTGGTCAATCAGACTTGGACACCACCAGGGAGATGTGATTTGCTGTGGAAAGCAATGTGTAGAATTCTTGTAAGGCTCCCACACAACTCACTGCATCAGTTCTATTCCTGTAGACTGTGGGTTAGTGTACAAAGCCAAGGGTTGGAGGATCTTTTTGCTACTGTGGAATGCACATTAAGTTTCTATTAATGTGCTTCAACCCACAATAGATCTTACTCATGAGAACTTTTTGCTCCCTGGTTCCTTCCTATCATTCTATTCTTTGATCCAAATGGAACCAATATTACCAAGTTATATATTATATATTTCAAGAGAGTGAGAAACAAATGTAAGTACTGGAGAATGAGACAGCTTCTCTCTTTACACCTCTCACTCAAGATTCTCTCCCAGAGTAGTAATCTCACCGGGAAGCACTTCTAAGTCCTTGAGAGAGACAAACTTCTCCACTCCGGATTAGAATGCTCAAGATGAGAACAGTAACACCATCAAGTTCAGCACCTTAAAGGTTAAGAATGAAGGAACTAAAAGGAACTTAGGAATAGTCCAGAAATTGCATGAAATCCTTATTTTACTTATAAAATATGAAAGCTAAAAGACATGTCATAATTTACTAACATAGGCAACTAATAATGGCAGTGGGTCTACAATCCTCGATACCTAGCATCAAGTTCACAGATTTTCCTTTTGGCACCTTATAAAACTTGCTAAGAACACTTCAGATCTGTTATCTAATATCTTTAGACCAAACTCCATGGCATTTAAAATGAATATAGATTCCCACAGTATAACCAAAAAGGGATTCTGAACAAGATCTTGCTAAGAGGGCCTCCCAGCATACTTGTGAGTTATATCAAATATTCTTTTTTTTTAAAGGAAGAAAATGTTGAGATAGAATGAACTGATACCTCCATCAAATTCTCAGAGTGGATTTGAGATTACTGATTTTGGTAAGTACTATGTTTTATTTTTATTAAATTCTTTTTCCTGTCCCTGCCTCCCGAGTGCTGGGATGACAGGCGTGAGCCACCACGTCCGGCACTGTGGTATGCGGTGTTGATTGTTGGTGGGGGTGTCTCCACGCCCAGCATTATATGTGGTTACCGGGGATCAAACTCAGGACCTTGCGCTTGCGAGGCAGGTGCCGGAACCACTGAGCTAACCCTCTGGCCCCTTAAATTCTTATTTTTATCAGTACATGTTTGCAGTACATAATGATTGTATTTCTCTAGTGAAGTTGGTACATGCATATAACACAGCTTAATTATTTTTTACTCCTTTACCTTCCCTTTTTTTCTCTCTCTCCTTTAATCTTTTGGTCTTCTTCCAATTTTCAGAAGTTAATCTATTGAATATCATGTTATGGTTTGATGAGTTAGATCTAATAGTTTAAACAAACTTGTTAATAAGCTAGCTTCTGCTGTGTGTTTAACGTTGCATACAACCCTGAATAGAACTATGACAAACTGTCATCCTAGTATAGAACAGTCCATGCATTATTCTGACACCTGGAATCAATAACCCCAAGTAATAAAAGATGTTACATGTACATGATGCTTTATGTATTAGAATGCTAATTTACCATTCATAAAATGTGTGAAGCTACTGTGTAACTAAAATTTAATGGTTTCTCTTGGCCTCTGCTGAGAGCTCATGTGAAAACAGGCCTCTTCGACCTTTTGATCATGTAGCCATTGCAAATTTGAAAGCTAATTCTCAAGTCTCTTCTCATAGCCATTCTTCTCTCTAGTGTTCTGCCTTCCTTATCAAGTGAAAAGAAATTAAGGTGGTTTTGTGAAAGGTACTTTGGGCTTAAATTTCAGGTTAGCATTTTTATTTATAAAATACATTGCCTTTGACATCTTCATTGGTATTGAATCATTTCTGTGCTTAGAAATGCAACCATTCATTAGAGATTAGTGTAACAAAATTATTTTTCTTTATTCTTAGCCTAAGTCTTTCTGGATATATTAATTCTCATTAAGAGACTTTTGTACCAACTACACTATTCTGATTTTATAGCTATGTAACCAAAATATCCTAAATAAAATTTGTACAAGCATTTAAATAGGTAATGACATAATTTTGCTACAGTGTTACATGTTGCTTTCAGTAATGAAATTCTGAATATTTTCAACAGTAATAAATAAAAGATGTAATATAGTTATTTTAAGAATTTTTTAAAATATAATTTACATACCACCAAAGTTGACCTATTGTAATGGTAGAGTTTGACATATTTTGACAATTTTACACACTTGTGCAAGGATATTTTCAATTTACTTTTAAAATATTTACATACTCCCACAAAGAAACTTTTGGCTGTTCATTTGCAACCACTCCTTTCTCCCCTCCTTATCTCATGAGATCACCAACCTGCTTTCTGTCTCTGTAATATTATTTATTCCAAAAATGTCCCATAGGTGACACCGTACAATATACAAGTTTTGGTGTCTGACTCTTTTCCTAAGTATAATGGTTTTCAAGATCATTCATGTTGTTGCCATAGATCAATAAATTTTATGGCTGTGTAGTGTAGACACATACATATTGTTCTGTTGTGTAGACACATCACATCCTGTTACCTAGTCACCTGATACATATTCTAACCATATCTAGGTTTCAACTATTATAAATAATAGCACCATGAGCATTCACACATATGTTTTTATGTTCATATATTTTCACTTCACAAGTATAGATATCAAATTCAATTATTAAATTCTTTTTGATGTGCTCACTTCGGCAGCACATATACTAAATTCGTTTTGATAACGTGCAAGGAGTTTTTATTATTCTTTGTACAAGTAATTTGAAGTATATATAATTTCTAAATACTTTATCCTAGTCTGTAACTTATATTTTTCATTTTTATGATTTCTTTCAAATAGCAAAGGTTTTAAATTTTTCTGAAGTACAATATGCTCAAAACAACATCATAATACAAGATATTTTATTGGTCTATTTTATGGTTGAACAACAGAAAATTAGTAACTCCAGCTCACACATATGGAAGGCAAATTAGACTCACAACGAAGGCAGATGGCTTCTGGTGTTACCTAAGACAGAGTGGAAAATGATATTCATGTGAATAGTCACAACTCTCTCTCTTTCTCTCTCTCTCTCTCTCAGGCTCTTTCAACCATCTTTCCACCTAGTCAGACTTCAGAACTCCATCTTCCTGAGCAAAGCTATAAAAATTATTCTATAAAGCAAATGAATAATGAATCATACCTTATAATTTACTGGTTGAGATGACTTGACTTGACCCTTGCCTTATACTCCTCTCAAAGGTTACTAAAAAATAAACTGTGCACAAGATTTTCTAAGGCCCCTTCTGTGCTTTCATCCCAAATATGGTTTTTATCAAGCCTCTAAAGAATCCATTTAATTTAATATAAGTTATGTCTAGACATTTATTAATATTAGGTGAATCAGCAAAAAATATATATTAAACGTTAAACTCAACTGAAGGGACGGAGAAGAACACTGATGAACCCAATTCCCTCTGCCCTCATCATAGTCCATAGACCAACATGTCTCCCCATTTCAGTGCCAAAGACAAAACACAGCACTTGAAATGACTATAGATAGAAATCCTTACATGGGTCTTTTTTATTGCTTGCTATTTTCAGAATAGATTTTTTTTCTATTTTCTTCCTTTGAGAATATGCAGGAAGGGAACTACAGGCATTAGCTGCATTTTGTGTAATTAGTGTCCTCTAATCAACTCAAGAGAGGACACAGCTTTTACTTCTTTATGTTTTAGTTTTTAACTTGAGCCCTCTTCTTTGTCACCCACTTTTCTTCAGCCCCCTCCCACCTCAGGTTTCCTCCTTGGTCTCTTTTTCCATTGGTTCCAGTACACAGCAGGAATGAAAAGCTGTAAACTATACCTCCAACTCCAGGAAAAGTAAACTATATAAGGGTCTATACAATGGGCTGCTAATTCTATCACAGTGATGGTGCCATCACTAATGGGAAGTGAGAATTCTTTTATATACAAGTATATAAAGTATAAATATCCCCAGGCGTAATTTCAAAAGTCATCTCCTTACTTAATACCATTCTTTTACTATGTCACTATCACTTTCAGCATTATTCTAGGAAATTATGTGGATAAAAACATCATGCTTATAAAAAGTCCCCAGGCTTTACCCAATAAGGTTTTTGAAGTCCTAAACAGAGTAATGTCATGAAATTGGACAGTGCCCTTATACCAAGGAATGTTAAGTGTTTCAACTACCAAGTGCCAACTTTTCTGGCTGCCTGCCACTTCAGTTAGCAGGCCTTTGTCTCTGTTCTTCAAATTTTCTCCACCACAAAATAAGGTTGCAAAACTGAGATGTCAGATATAATTTATATTGGTGTCATGCTCTTGCTCTTTTTAAAAAAAATTAAGTCTGATTTTCTCACATCATTGAGTGATTTTTCTTTTCTTCAAATAAGTCTTTACAAAATAGATGTAAAATTATAAAATTGATTGTTATTTATAATTTTCTAATACCTCTGGCATCATTAACATCTTGTATAAAATCTTTATAACAACATCAAAACCAGGAAATTGACATTGATTCTACTCATAAAACATCTTCTACAGATCTTTTATACCTATACTGATATTTCACTTCACTTTGTGTGTGCCTCTGTGTGACCTTTACTATGATCAAGATACTTATCTTTACTACTATCACAAGACTCCTTCATACTACTGGAGGACATTGAATTATTTTCAGTTTTTGTCTGTTATAATTTTTTTACATAATATAAATATTCTAGGATGAATATTTTGTAAAATTTTAAATATGTTTCTCTAAGTGTGGAATTTGTCCTCATAAAATCATTTGCATGACAAAATTCTTAATTCTGATAAAATGCAACCTGTCACTTTTTTCTTTATTGGTTACTATATTTCAGTACTTAAATGTCCCCCAAAGGCCTATCTGTTATAAGACTGGTGCTCAGTTTGAAACTATTAGGAGACATAGGAAAGCTCAGGAAGTGGGACCAAGTGAGAAAAAACTGAGCCATAAAGCACACGCCCTTGAGGGGAACTCTGAGATGCTGGTCTCTTAGTCTCTCTTTGCTTGCTTGCTCCCAGTAAGTAACCAGCTTCTTCACACAATGCACTCTTTGACCACAGGCCAAAAAACTAGGGGCCAACTGACCACAAAGTGAAATCTGAAAAGCTGGAACCAAAGAAAACTTCTTATTTTTAGGTGATCTCAAGTGTTTTGTCACAGTAATGCAAAACTAACCCAGAGATATTGTCTTTGTTGTCAAGACTACAAAGGTGGCTCTCTCTGTCTGTCTGGCACTCTTCCCCTGTGCTGTGCTTCCTAGCCTCCCCATAGTGAACAGTCTTATACCACCATGCCTTGTGGCCAGCTAGCCATGACTATGTGTATGAATTTTTTTGTGAAGGGATAACTTTTTAAATAAAAGCAATGAAATTTTATAAAAGAAGTATTATTATAATAGTTATCAGAAGACTTTCAGGACTGTGACTATGTTGTAAATGAAAATACAAAATGATACAACAAATAGCATAATTACAATAGAAGAGATTGTTCTTATTTTTCTCAAACACTGAAAGATATTAATGGTTAAAAGTAGTATTTAACCTGCCACTGTTCATGCTTCTGGGATGATAAATTAGAGTCATAGGAGTATACTGTCATGCTTGACATACACAAAAAAATGGGTATGTAGGTTGGAGGATTTCCTCAATATTAGCTTTTGAGTAAAATCAAAGTGGGGTTCTTTAAAAGAAATTAGGAGTCATCAAGCCCTGTTTTACAGATGGATAAAGTAAGATCCAAAAGCTAACAGGTTTTTACATAAGTATCTATGGCAAAGTTAATTGAAGAACCAAATCCTGGGAATGTTTCTATCCCCTTAAAGTCTATGAGGAAAAAACTTCATCACTGGGAGTTGTGTCTTTATAAAAGAGGCCCAGAGAGCTGCCAGGTGGAGGCATTAAGGACACACCATCTGCAAAAGAAAAAGGGCCTCCCTGGATACCCAAATTTCCTAAAGCCTTAACCTTGCATTTTCCATCCCTCCCAAATTGAGAAACAAATGTTTCCTGCTTGTAAAACATCTGACTTATACATTATTGTTGCAGCAGCTTGAAAGGTCTAAGAAAGTCCAATACTTGTCTCCTAAAATCTGCCATTACATATTTGAGTTTTTCCACACTACAGAAATGAATATATACCAATTTAAAATAGCATATTATCTGAGTTTTGAAACTGTTATTCCATTCTTTTTGCTTAATTTTAACTTCACTGAAGTTTCTAAAGCCCTTATAAAACAGGTAACAGAAAATGAACTAGATAATAGGAAGATAACCTGGGACTGGGAAGAGAGGCAAGTTGACCCAACTTTGAAAAGAGTCACTGAAGACTCAGAATTTGGAGTCACAAGCTCCTCTGGTCCTACTGGCATAGTAAACCTTGGTTACTCTCTGCTCTCCAAGCACCACTCAGTTCTTCAGTGTATTATTTCTGATGTCACATGTGGTCAGTCTTGTCACAAACGTCTCATCCTCCCAACACTGGTCCTGACCCAAGCGAGCACTGATCTGCTTCCCATCTTTGCAGAGTAGAGGTGCCTGGTTAGAATTTCACCAAGATGAAGAAATGTTGGGTACATAAGCAGTGCTGGAACACCTTAGATGGTTTCTTTTATGTGGCAGATTCTTTTCAGAGCTCAGAAAACCAGAAGGTGGGTAAAGACCAGGTTTAGGAGGTTTCTGTTGGGAAGAAGGATGGCATTGGCTGCTGGACTCCAGAGGGTATGTAGTATAGTTTGACAGAAAGTTTGTCTGCAGTTTGCTCATGTTCAGAGAGTTTGCCAAAAGATTCAAAACTGCCAGCTGAGGAAGTAGAACTGGAATGTCTTAGGCTATTCTGTATGGGAGACTCTGGTCAGAGCTCAGAAGACCAAAAAGCTTGTGAAAGGAAAAAAAAAAAAAAAGAACAGGCTAAGGAAGTTTCTGCTTGGGAGAAGGACTGAAGGACTGCATTGGTTGTTGGACTCCAAATGATGTGTGCTATGGCTTGGTAGCAAGTTTGTCTTCATTTTATTCATGTCCAGAGACTTTGCCTGAGACTAAGATTAGGGGCAGTGGACTAATTAATCTTACAGAAGGAATTTCAAAGCAGTTGAATATTGAGGCAGTGGCATGGCTACAGTTGGGAGCTTTTGGCCAGATCTGTGTTGAGAATTAGGAGCAGAGACCCTGGGAGAACAATTCAACATGTTTTGAGTTTGGCCAGAAAGGAAACTCTGTTAAAGCTATGGACTGCAAGGACACGGAAGAGGAGCTCTTGATTGTTGAGAAGGAATAGAAAAATAGAAAAGATGGCCTGAGGGCATCAGAAGAAGCAGGAGAATGTTATCCTTTGCAGCCTCAAAAATTGCTTTGAGAAGGAAGCACCAGAGCACAATGTAAGTTTTCAAGAACTTTTTCCACAATGCTGTAGAGGTCTACGGAATTTGTTCTGAAATGGCAGCAGCCTAGAGAAGTTCCAAAATGACAGTAGCCTAGGAAAGTTGTTTCAAAATGGCTGCAGCCTGGGGAAGTTGTTCCAAAATGGTGGAGGCCTAAGGAAGTTATTCCAAAATGGCTCCAGTGTGGGGAAGTTTTTTCCAAAATGGTGGATGCATAAGGAAGTTGCTCCAAAATGCAGCAACCTATAGAAGTTGTTCTAAAACGGTGGAGGCCTAAGAAAGTTGTTCTAAAATGGTGGCAGCCTATAGAAGTTGCTCTAAAATGGCAGTAGCCTCAGAAAGTTGTTCCAAAATGGCTGGAGCCTGGAGAACTTGTTTCAAAATGGTAGAGGCCTAAAGAAGTTGTTCCAAAGTGGCTGCAGCCTATAGAAGTTGTTCTAAAATGGTGGAGGCCTAAGAAGTTGTTCCAAAATGGCAGCTGCCTATAGAAATTGTTCCAAAGTGGTGGCAGCCTATAGAAATTGTTCCAAAATGAGAGAGGCCTAAAGTTGTTCCCAAAAGGCAGCAGCCTAGGAAAGTTATTCCAAAATTCCAGCAGTCTAAAAACAGTTGTTTCAAAATGGCTGCAGCCTACAAAATTTGTTCCTCAGGGTTAGGTTCAAAGTACTCAGAGATCCAGGTACTTGACTTCTATACTGGCTATCACTGCCCCACTGGCAGTACACCTTGGCACCTTCTGTGTGGTGATGATTTTAGGCCCATGCAGAATGCAAGAATTGTGGGCTCAGGAAATCTTCCACGAAGATTAAGAGGAAGGCCTTGAGAGGGCAGTGTGTGAAGCTATGAGTTTGAAGCCAAAGGTGCAGTGGAGACCCCAGAAGTCTGGAGAAGCCAGGAGCATGATCATCTAAGGAAACCTTCAAAGAGGGAGCAGAGCTGGCCCCAGAGAGAAGCCATGGGAGCTAAAACCACTATAGGTGCTATAAGGATGGAGCCACCCAACCCCTTTGGAGTTCACAACTTGACACAGATTAAGTCTTGGACACTGCAAGTGTAAATGTAGGATTTTGTATTTGTGTTTCTGGGTTTTGGACTTGCTTTAGATCCAGTCCTTTGTCTCCTCCTATTTGTACCTTTAGGAATGTTAATGTCTAGCATGTGCTATTGAATATTGAAAGTGTTTAACTTTCTTTTCAGTTGTGCAAGGGCTTGCAGCTAAGAATTGGCCTTTAATATCAGAGGAAACTTTAGACTTGGACTTTTCAACAGTGCTGAAATTGTTTGTGCTTTGGCATTTCTTAGAGATGGACTAAATAAATGCCTTTTTCATAGAGGGGAAAAGAAAGAAAAAAAGTAGTTTTTACTATAATGTCAATAGATTAATATCAGAGCATTAGCCTGCTTAGTGGGTAATTCTCCAAAATTTTCCTTTGTGAGTTATTTTTAATTTGTAAATCTTTTATGATTATGTTAGCAGCTTGGAATATTAGTAGAAAATGTATGGAAAGACTGCTCAGTGCAAGGAGGATCCCACAGACAATAGTGAGGACACAGGAAAGGAGGTGAACTGTTGTGCTTGGGGCCTCGAACTCACAGGCCTGAGTCAAGGTTCAGGCCTCTCATGCAGCAAATCAAGCAACTGTCACCCACTCACTGTTTTCCATTAAGAGCAGGGGAATATTCATCTGTTTCTGTGGTGACAGAGGCTTTCACAATATCCTTTGGCTAAAGAAATGCAACCACAGCCGTGATCTCAGACTCAAACTATTTCAGTGGCAGCAACAGCAGGGAAAACAAAGCATTGGCCAATTCCCAGATAAACTCATGTGAATGCTTCGTATTAACTAGTGAAGGGAGGGGGTGGCGGTGGGCATGGAAAACCCTAACCAGAGCATTGTGAGCTTCTTAGGTTGCTGCTTTCCTCGCTGAGTCTGAAGAAGAAATGAAACACCAGACAGGAGGCTCAGTGCATCCCAGTGTAGGAGGATATATGAAGATCCTGATGGGGTCTTCATCTGCGAGGTGCTCTACACTAAGTGAGCGTCCTCTTACCCTTCTGCCTAGTTACCTCTAGTCTCCAGTCTCCAGAGAGAAAATGCATCAAATAAATATTTCTCAAACTTTTCTTCAGTGATTGTTTTTGCCTGGGTAGCACATTTCTATCAGACTATTTCATATTTTGAATAAGAAAAAGAAAATATGGTCAGAAATAGAGCAGATAGCATATCGACAGAGCAATATATCGTAGGTGATACTAAATTCCCAGCACAGCAGCTATAACATCACACCTCTCATACTAAAAAAAAATTACAGGAATGTAAGTGACTAAGAGTATTACCATAAGTATAAATCTAATTTCATACTAGTTTTATGCTAATAAAGACTAATCTCCTTAAAGTTACAGCAAGTGTTTACAAATTAACAAGAAAAATGAAAAGCTTTTCAAAAAAGAGAGAAAGACAAGAAAGGATATTTTCAAACAACAAAACTATACATGTATAAATGACACTAAAAGTCATCAAAATAACTCATAACAAGATTAAAACTACCAGAAGAACTAGCCAATAAAAATTTGATGGGCCGGAGATTTAGCTCAGTGGTTCTGGTGCCTGCCTTGCAAGAGCAAGGTTCTGAGTTCCATCCCCAGTACCACATGCAATAATGCTGGGCGTGGTGACTCATGCGCACCAGCAATCAATACCATATACCACAGTGCTGGACATGGTGGTTCACACCTGTAATCCCAGCACTTGGGAGGCAGAGGCAGGAGGATTGCTGAGTTCGAGGCCTGGGCTACACAGTGAGCTCAGGGCCAGCCTGAACTACAAAATGAGACCCTGTCTGAAAAAAAAAATTGAAATATTTAATAATATACATATTCTACCAAAAAACTCTTATGTGAAAATGTAATTTACTTAGATTTTAGAAAGATTCTTAGGATGCATATAAAAAATAATGCACGCTATCATTTAATGATTCTTTTTCTAACAATTCACCATACAAATATACTTGTTGACCTGCCTGAGCTACTTCATGTCTTTAAGAGGAGTACAAGTGTCCAATGAAAGAAGAACTAGGACTCAACTCAGCAAAACCAGATGGAAAATTCAGTTACATCTCACAAGCACCAATTTAAACAGAATGTGTGAGGTGCAATAAGCCAGAGAATTTAGATGCCTAAATCTCCGTGAGGTACATATTAAACATAATTAAACACAAGTGGCAACACAGAAAGGTTTTTCTACCTGTCCCTGAACGGGAAAAATTCTACTCTCATGTTACAGAAACTAAATGAAAGTGAACTGTTTAATGTTAGAAATAAAACAACTGGCCGGGCGTGGTGGCTCACGCCTGTAATGCCAGCACTCAGGAGGCAGAGACAGGAGGATTGCTGAGTTCACTGCGGCTTGCCTGGGCTACATAGTAAGCTCAGAGCCAGCCTGAACTACAAAGCGAGACCCTGTCTCAAAAAAAAAAAAAAAAAAAAGAAATAAAACAACTGTGTTTATCTTTGGAGATAAATGTTGGAAAATTATGACGAAAATAACAGGAAGGAAGATTCTGCCAGGAGACTGGTCTGATCTAAGAGTGACCAGTGCTGAATGCTGTTTCTCCAAGCATATTTTGGGGTGAGAAAGCAAAATTAGCAACAAAAGATGATTCAAGAATTTCTTTGACGTTCTGTAAATTGTAAGCTTGTCTTCAATTAGGTCATCCAAAGAGAAAACACCTGGACAACAATAGCCAATCAAGCAGATGATGAATATGTTTCTGCCTACGAGATGGTCATTAACTTAGAATCAGTCTGCTTCCATTTCCAGGTTATTTTCCAAACTGTACTGAGGAAGCACTCTTTCCAGGAAATATTGAAATATTTAAAAGTTTCTCTCTGGGCCGGAGGGTTAGCTCAGTGGTTCCGGTGCCTGCCTCGCAAGCGCAAGGTCCTGAGTTCGATCCCTGGTAACCACATACAATGCTGGGCGTGGAGACTCACGCCCACCACCAATCAATACCACATACCACAGTGCCGGGCGTGGTGGCTCACGCCTGTAATCCCAGCACTCGGGAGGCAGAGACAGGAGGATTGCTGAGTTCGAGGCTTGCGTGGACTACACAGTGAGCTCAGAGCCAGCTCGAACTGCAAAGTGAGACCCTGTCTCAAAAAAAAGTCTCTCTCTCTCTCTCTATCTCTCTCTGTCTCTCTCTCCATATCTCTCTTTCCCTCCATTGCACATACACATACGCATACACACACACACACATATGCTCACACACAAACACACATGCACTCACACACTCATGTATTCACACTGTTTTATTGTAAAAGATGTTGGGAAGCCAAGAACGGTATAATTCCCCATTTTGAGGGTTTCAAGGTCCTACTAGGTTATTAGAAGTTATGAAAATTCCTGCTGTAAAGAAAACAGTGACAGTATAGCCCAGACCTTCCTAGTCTCTCTGGAATCCAACATGGTTCTGTATCCAACACATCGAAATTTCCAGGGAATTGTAAATTATGTAGAATACCAGTTTGGGAGATATAATAATTTGCATGTAAAAGATAGCTGCATAAAAATAAAATATTAAAAGGTATTGCATCTCATGTTTGAAAACAGAACTTAAAATTTTCCAGAATTTAGGGTTACAGAATATGTCTTTATTAACTGATTTTTTAATTTACTTGCAATAAATAACACTGCATGGATAGTAAGAAATGTAGCCCTGTATCTTCTATATGTCTTCTCTGTATCAGAAACTGTTTTGGGACTGAGGATGCCATTCTGAACAAACAGGTGAAGTTCCTGACCATGTGTACCTATCCCACAGAGAATAAGAATAAGAATGAAAAAATATGATAGGTCTTGGGTATTTGTGAGACTGTAACTATGAATAAAAAGCAAAAGCCTTTCTATCATAAAGTAAACTGGATGGAGAATAATACTTAAAAAATAAAAACATCTGTCATTTTATAAATATCCCCATCTACAGTGTTTTCTTTATAGCTCCCTGTTCATATTATGACTTTCTAACTCTGTTATTTAGCAATGGCCTACAACATCAGTGTGTAGGAAGAAGTTTAGAAACTCATCCAGGATTGTCAAGCTCTAATTTATAACCCATGGTATGATTTAGAAGAGGAGTAAGATATCAGCCACCACATTATAAATAAGAAACGACTGTGCTGATCTTCTCTCATATGCAAGCATTCAAAGCAAACCACAGAACATTAATCAGGCAAAAGAAAGCACATAATCTATCATTTAGAATTTATAATTTTCAATGTCTTGTTTTCATCTCCAATCAGCTCAGACCTCAGTCACGGATAATTATTGGCCTGCTTTGTTGCTTTGTGAAAAAAGGAACTCGTGGCAGTTAATTTCGATCATGGCTGAGTCTCCCACACTCCATAGATGTGATTAAATAAAATGCAGTTACTCTCTGAAAAGTGGAGTGCCCTCTTTACATCATTGCAATGTTCAGAAATGAAAGTGCTACTTTTTTTCTAATACTAAAGTTGTTCAAATTCTTCTCCAAAATCATTTATTTTGAGTTTCTCTTTAGGAAAACTGAGCCATAACTAGATTAGATGATCCGGGATTTCACATAACAATTATTGCCCCATCACAGTTTAACTCAAGTCAGATAGTCCTCCTAATATGACACAGTAGCAAATTTTTGTTCTGTCTCAAAGATCTTTCCCTGAACTATTTTGTATTACAAAATTGTCTTCGAATAGACAACCACAAACATGTGAAATTTCAAAGGTTCAAAAGCTTTACTCATATTAAAGTGTTAGAAAGTTATTGCATTCCAAGTCACTTCCAGTTCCCAGGCTCACAGAATTGCTGACTCACGCTGACTCATGGGTCTGTCTTATCCGTGGATAATTCTTATTTACAATCTAAATCAAATCCGCTAGCTATTCCTTTAAAATAATTTTAAGAAAATAAGGCACACATCAAAATGTACTATCTGCAGCTCAAATGATACTTTGAGTCCTACATTTCATTTATCAGAAATAGCTCGTCAGATGGAAAATGTCATAAAATATATGACAGACATACAAATGATATATATTAAAAGTATGTAAAATATATAGTGCCCCAAGTTATCATAATTATGTTTTATCTTTGTAGAAATTAGATATTTCACACGCGTTAGTTTAGACAGACGATGTAACAGCCATGACTGGTTGTCAGAGAGACAACGTTGGGATGAGACTGAGCCCTTGGTGTCTGTGTTCAGGGTTGTTCCATGACAACTGTTTTCTGGTGCTAGAGACTTTCTGAGAAAGGTGCCTAATGACTTCAACCTGTGAGCTAGCATTCCCCCACGCTGGGAGATGGAGCACGACCCAAGGCACGAGGAGCGTGACTCCCTCTTATCTCCCCACATGCCGGCTGCAGATGATCAGGGGTGACTATGTGGCCCGCCCTGGTTTCCTTACCTGAGTCACTTGCTGATTTCATTTGCCCAGCTGTCTAAATCACTAATATCATTTCTAACTTTCACTAAGAAAGCAAAAGTAGACACATTTCTTAGGAAACAAAGAAAAAAAATGAATTTTAAAAATTATTTTATTTTATTCTTCATGAACACATTAATTGCACACATTAAGGAGTTTCAATGTGATATTTCTACATATGCATATGATGTCCATGGTCAAATCTAACCTCTTTTACCCACCCACTCATTACAGCTGAATAATAATTATGTTTCCCACATTTCTTTACCCACTCCTCTCTTCATAGGGACCTAGACTGATACCATATCTTAACTATCTTTTTAAGAATGCATCTTTCTAAATGTATTTTAACTGTTACATAAAAAACATAAAATTTGTACATTTTAATGGGGTACCTTGTAAGTTTTGTGTGCATTGTGGAATGTTTAAATTAGGTTAAATATTATCTTCTTAAACACCAATTTTTAATCATGTATCATTTCTTTTCGGTAAAAAGTTTGAAAACATTTTCTTCTATGTTTTTGAAAGGTATTAGATTTCTTTTTTTTTTCTGGACTCACCCTACTATGTAATGTCACACCAGATTGTGATTCCAAATGCTCACAACTTAGAACCCAGTGGTGAACCTTGGCCAATCCCACCCTTCTCTTTACTTTTACTTGACTCTGGCACCTATTTTCTATTCTCAGATTGTATTTTTTTATTGAGTTAATTTTAGTTAGAACTGATGATCATGTTCATCACTGAGAATTTATACCTATACATAATATACTTTGATTCTTATTTTTCCCATTTCTGTGCCCTCCGTTGAGTCCCTCCACCCCCTATATACATAAGCTTCTGAAATAACTTAGATTTAATATACATGTGAAATAATGCAATACCTTTTTTCCTATGTTTACATGTAATAATCTCTAGTCTTACCCATGTTTTCACAAATAATAAGATTTCATTATTTTATGCTGAACTCCATTGTTTAACTAGCAGGTAACTTGCGGTCTCATCCTTCATGTCCTTCAGAACTTATTCTGGTGTCACCTTCTCAGTGAAAACTTCCCTCTGACGTCCCATGGTTCTTTCACACTATATTTTGGAAGGTGATTGGTAGATTCTCCATTTTTATACAAACATGGTTATTCTACATGTCCTTTGAAAACCTTGAAATGAAGCGTGAATTCATGACCTTTGATTTTTGACTTATGTTATCATGGTGCCCACCATTTTCTTCATTCTATTTCTGAAAATCATAATAAATTAGCCAAGTTTATATATCACATTGCCATCCTCTTAATTTTATGTATTTCTCTTTTTAATCTCCACTTTGTTTTGGTTGATTTCCTTTGCTTTCCCTGTAGCTCAGAAACTTATTTTATAATTCACAGTTTATTATAGTTTATCTACAGATCTATCTTTTTAATACAATTGTCTCCAAATAGTGGTTACTGATAGTTCTAATGACAGATATCTCAAGGAAATTGTACAACACTATGAAATGTGTAGAAAATCTGGCAGATGTTTTGTTATTAAAGGAACAAAAATCACTGAATGTCATTTTATTTTAATTTTTCATACTTGTTTTAGAGTATAAAGTAACAAAAAGTTTATATTATGTTAAAAATATTTCAGAATGTCAAATTTTCATGAAAAGCATGACTGACACTGGTAGGTCAACTAACACTAATATAATCATTTTTAAAATTTCATATTAATGTCAGCAATTAAATTTGATTTCAGAATGTTTTTGAAGTGAGGAATTCCCCCAGCCCAAGAAGTAAAAAGCCTTTCAATTAGAAGTACATTTAAAACTTTAAATGACTCAAAGGTCTAAATAGTAAAACAGAAACACTAAATCTACTGGAAGAGAGAATACATAGAACTCTTGAAGATATAGATGTAGGCAAAGACTTGATGAACAAAACCCTAACCACATAGGAAATATTACAAAGAATCAACAACTGTGATCTCTTCTTATTCAAAAACTTTTTA